>JALIZH010020232.1:0-27736 GCA_030522465.1 Rhipicephalus appendiculatus
ATATTGGATCTTTGGTGTATTCTTTGTGTATTTCTTTCCATTGCCTGTTAATAAAGTGGGCTCTTTGTGAGTAATCTCATAGTCCCTCAATAGCTTTTCTGGTCACGAAACTGCCGCCTCAGTTTAATATAGAGCCAGCGGCGGCCGCTAGGGAGCGCCACAGTAAAAAGAAAGGCCACTCAGCGGAGTGGCCGCCGCAGGCGACGCTTGTTTTTTGTTTTTTCGCTGGTACGTCGGGGCCGAAAGACCCGCTCCTTTTAGACAATATTTGCATTCTCTTTCGTCGTACCAATCATACTAATTAAGCTTGGAATTTTGAGAATGTTTTCGTAACGAAGACAAGGCGCATAGAAAAAGTAAACAATCTCAAATTTAGCTCGCGGCCCAGTGTAACTGTGAAATTTGTGCCCAACAGGCCTCAAATAAAAATAAACCCTTACGTGACTGTGATGCGCAGTACAGCGAATAATATATCAGCAGTGGTAATATCAAATGCATGACAACCTGAGCTCAAGGTCGAGAACTGTTATTTCCCGAACTTCCGATGGCACGCGTGTCGTTCCAGCAGTGGTGACGGCCTATTTACGCAAGAAAAAGAAAAGTTCTAGGGCGTGAGCTTGCATTTGCCGGTAATCTAGCTGTTCGAAACAGATAAATCGCCAGATCGTAACCGTCAATGAAACGGTTTTTTGATGGCAACTGTTGTCGTTTTCAGGCCTCGAGAACTTTGCTAGTTTTCGTGCGTTTCGGTCGAATGCTGCGACAGTTTTTTAACGCAATTTTTGTAGTCAATATCCCCAATGAAAATCGCATGTGTAGCGAAGCCTTGGAACTGAGTAATGGGTTGCACTCTCGAGCGCCTTTAGTGGGTCATCTCCAAAGAAGGACGCCGCTCGCGCTCAGAGTTCGTGCCTGGCCGTGGCTGTCGCCATTCCGCAGTTGCTCTGAGTTCCGGCAAATAAACGCCTTAACAATTGGTGGAGAGTGCTCTGCTCCCATTCGATGCCTGTGGAGCTTCGATCTCGTACCCTGACATCTACCATGCCCCAAAACGCTTCTCAGCAAACGCCTCCCCCCATGCCGCCCACTTGTCCCGGTGTCCCACGCATCCGCGATCCACCGATCTTCACTGGCGCCGATAGCACCGATGTGGAGGACTGGCTGGCACTTTACGAGCGCGTGAGCATCCCCAACAAATGGGACGACGACGGAAAGTTGACAAACTTGGTATTCTACCTTGCGGGAGTAGCAAGTTTGTGGTATAACAACCACGCGTCTGATTTTGCGACTTGGTCCGATTTCAAGACCGCCGTCATCAACGTTTTCGGCCGCCCTGCCGTTCGCAAGCTGAAAGCCGAACAGCGCCTACGCGAACGTGCTCAGCAGGCCGGTGAATCATTCACCAGCTATATCGAAGATGTCCTCGACTTGTGTAAAAAAGCCAACGGAACCATGTCTGAGCCTGAGAAGATCCGCAACGTTATGAAAGGTATTGACGAAGATGCCTTCACCATGCTGCTCGCCAAGAACCCTGCCACAGTGGCTGAGGTCATCACGCTGTGCCAGAGCTACGAGGAGCTCCGCCGGCAGCGTTCGATGACCCGTCGCTCCGCTTCACGAGGTGCAGAGCTTGCTGGATTGGTGGCCACCTCTGACCAGACGGCGTTGCTGATAGAGCTCAAGTCCTTCATCCGTGAAGAAATCGCACGGCAGTTCTCTCCTGGCCTTTGCCCACCCGCCAGCCGTTCAACAATCGGCGACCACCCTTCTTCCTACCCTCCGCCGAGCGATCGAGCAAGAAATTTCGGAGGTCATGCCAGCGTACCACCAGCAATCTCCGGCTCCTGCGCCCCCAGAGTTACGCTCAAGTTGTCGCCAGGCCGCCTCAAGTACTTCCGGCGGCCGCACCTCTGACTTACGCCGAAGCCGCCGCTCGACCTCCAGCCACCGAAGCGGGTATGCCGGCTACGTATGCTGACGTCGTCCCTAGGCGTCGACTTCAGCCCACCATCCAGCCATTCCAGCCGCAGTTCCGTCCGTCAGGTCTTGCGACATGGGCGCGACCTACCCCGGCGAACCAATGGCGCACACCCGACAACCGGCCCATCTGCTTTGCATGCGGTTACGCCGGTCACGTTGCGCGTTATTGCTTTCGGGTGCAACCGCCTCCTGTCCCGTCACCTGCCGCTGGCCAGCTGAGCCGTCCCTTTCACGACTCACCCCCCGTCTATGCCACCGACGTCTCGCCCAGCTTCATCTCCTCGTAGGTCCACGTCTCCACGACGTCGATCCCTGTCGCCCATGCGGCCAAGTTCGGCCGCTTAAGAGCAGGAAAACTAGTCGTCGCAGTCCACGAGGCAAGGGCTGCGACGCTATCGAACTGTGAAAGCCCTCAGAGAAATCCATGGAATGTCATTGACGTGTTTGTGGACGGTGTTCGCTCATCTGCCCTTATCGATACTGGAGCTGCCGTATCCGTTATGGACGCAAAACTTTGCCGCTTACTCCGAAAAGTGATGACGCCACTTTCTGGGATGTCCCTCCGTACCGCTAGTTCGCAGAGTATTCACCCTACAGCAGTGTGCACTGCTCGCGTCGTCATTCAGGAAGTTCTGTATGTCGTCGAGTTCATCATCATTACTGCATGCTCTCACGACGTCATCCTGGGATGGGATTTTCTCTCCCGCCACGACGCCGTCATTCATTGTGCCTCTGCCGAAATCGAACTCTCGCCGTTCTCACATTTGACGCCAGTAGACAGTCCCTCGGCACTGAGAAAGGTCCTCGTCAAAGACGATACGAC
Source organism: Rhipicephalus appendiculatus (assembly GCA_030522465.1). NCBI lineage: Eukaryota > Metazoa > Arthropoda > Arachnida > Ixodida > Ixodidae > Rhipicephalus > Rhipicephalus appendiculatus. Next base: position 2,804 of record JALIZH010020232.1, read on the forward strand.
AGTACCTCCAAGCTCTTCAACGGCTGTGTCGGTGTACTGCGCCGGTCTCTCCGACACAATTGCACTCCTTTCGCCATCTGACCGTGATTGCAGTAGGAAAGGGTTGCTAGTACCTTTCGCGACCGTGCAAGTAACTCAGGGCAACACCGCTATTTTTGTGACCAACCCATTCCCGTACATGGTTACGTTGGTTCGAGGGGAATGTCTCGGCAGAGTGGAACCCGTCGACGAAGCACAAGTCCTGGACGTACCCGATGACTCGCACTGTCCCAGTTCTCGTACCATCAGTGCTATTTCCGCGTCTGATCCGTCACCTGCTGACGCATTTGGTCCCTCCATTGCTGATAACCTTACGTCGGTCCAGCGTTCCCAGCTTCTGGGCCTGCTGCAAGAATTTCGTTCTTCTTTCGATGTCGGGCAAACTTCTCTTGGTCGCACGTCCGCTGTTACACATCGCATCGACACTGGCGCCCAGCCACCGTTACGGCAACGTCCATATCGCGTGTCGCCTGCCGAACGTCGGGTAATTAATGAGCAAGTAGAAGACATGCTCCGACGCGACGTAATTCGGCCCTCGGACAGCCCATGGGCGTCTCCTGTTGTTCTCGTTGCGAAGAAGGACGGTTCTGTGTGGACTACCGACGCCTCAACAAGATCACTCGTAAGGACGTGTATCCACTACCGCGAATAGACGACGCGATTGACAGCCTGCAAGGAGCAGAATTCTTTTCATCTCTCGATTTGCGCTCAGGGTACTGGCAAGTACCTATGGCTCAAGACGCTCGACCGAAGACCGCCTTTGTCACGCCCGACGGCTTGTACGAATTCAACGTCATGCCGTTTGGGCTGTGCAATGCGCCCGCCACCTTTGAGCGCATGATGGATACCGTTCTGCGCAACCTGAAATGGCACACGTGCCTGTGCTACCTCGACGACGTCGTCGTTTTCGCTCCGGACTTCTCCAAGCATCTTCAGCGCCTGCGGCATGTTTTGACGCGCTTGGGTGACGCCGGTCTGCAACTGAACCGAAAGAAGTGCCGATTTGCAGCACGGCAGCTGACAATACTCGGCTACGTCGTGTCCAAGGACGGAATCCTTCCCGATCCGGCCAAGCTTCGGGCCGTGGCCGAATTTCCCAAACCTGCGTCCGTCAAAGAACTGCGCAGTTTCGTAGGCCTGTGTTCGTACTTTCGACGATTCATACGAAACTTTGCCACGATCATATCACCACTGACGAAGCTCCTTGGAAGTAACGGGCCCCTTGATTCGTGGTCATCCGAGTGCGACGACGCGTTCGCCAAGCTCCGCCATTTGTTGACGTCTCCTCCCATACTACGCCACTACGACCCTACGGCCCCCACGGAGGTGCACACAGACGCCAGCGGCGTAGGCCTCGGCGCTGTCCTGGCGCAGCGCAAACCCGGATTCCCCGAATATGTCGTGGCATACGCAAGCCGTACGCTCACGAGAGCCGAGACAAATTACACCGTCACGGAAAAAGAGTGCCTGGCGATCGTCTGGGCCCTTACAAAGTTTCGACCTTATTTGTATGGTCGCCCATTTGACGTCGTCACCGACCATCATGCACTCTGCTGGCTGTCGTCGTTGAAGGATCCCCTCAGGCCGTCTCGCCCGCTGGGCTCTTCGCCTGCAAGACTACGACATCCGCGTGCTATACCGCAACGGACGTCAGCATGCTGACGCCGACGCCCTCTCGCGCTCCCCTCTGCCTGACGACAATGCCCCCCTGCTCAGTATCTTCCATTGCCGTTTCTGTCATCGATGTTCACATCATCGCTACCGAACAGCGCAAGGACAATTGGATCGCCCAGCTGATCGACTTGCTCTCTGATCCTTCGGCAACACAATCCACTCGCGCCTTGCGTCGCCAAGCTCACCATTTCGCCATACGTGACGGCCTCCTGCACCGACGCAATTACAACGCCGACGGCCGGCAGTGGCTACTCGTGATAACCCGCAGTTTGCGGTCGGAAATATGTGAGTCCTTCCACTCGGATCCGCAATGCGCGCACTCTGGGGTAACCAAAACATACCACCGCATTCGACAACGCTACTTCTGGCGAGGGATGTACCGCTACGTGCAGAAGTTCGTTCGCTCGTGCCTCGATTGCCAACGCCGCAAACCGTCAACGCACATGTCTCCAGCTGGTCTACAACCGTTACCTTGCCCTGACCGTCCGTTTGGGCGCGTGGGTATCGATTTGTATGGACCACTCCCTCTGACATCGGCTGGTAACCGCTGGGTCATCGTCGCCGTAGACCATCTAACGCGATACGCCGAAACCGCCGCCCTCCCTGCGGCTACTGCTCGCGATGTTGCCTCCTTCCTGCTGCACCGATTCATACTGCGTCACGGTCCACCCCAGGAGCTTCTCAGCGATCGAGGCCGTGTCTTCCTGTCGGAAGTCGTCGAAGCCATCCTCACGGAGTGCCATTCTGTCCACCGCAAAACTACTGCTTACCACCCGCAGACGAATGGCCTCACCGAACGCTTTAACCGCACCCTCGGCGACATGCTTTCAATGTACGTCGCCGCCGACCACACGAATTGGGATGCTATACTGCCCTTCGTCACCTACGCTTACAATACCGCCCCTCAGAGCACTACTGGTTTTTCACCCTTCTTCTTACTATACGGACGGCACCCGTCGCACACCATCGACACGATACCCCCCGTACACGCCGGATCAATCTGAGTGTGTCCCTATTTCTGACACAGCCAGGCTTGCTGAAGAGTGTCGCGAGCTTGCCAAGACCTTTACGACGAATGAACAAGAGCGGCAGAAGAGTATTCGTGATGGCTCCGCCACTACTGAGCCCACGTTCCTCCCTGGAGCGCTCGTATGGCTCTCGGTCCCTGCCTCCGCAGCTGGCCTCTCTTCAAAACTACTGCCGAAATACGAAGGCCCCTACCGTGTCATCGAGCGCACATCTCCGGTCAACTACCTGATCGAACCCATCGAACCATCTTCGGACATGCGCCGTCGAGGGCGCGACATTGTCAACGTGGACCGTCTGAAGGCCTATTATGACCCGCTCATTGTGACAAGCTGTTAGGTCGCCCGGCGGCTCCCTTTTCGTACCCGGGGTAATTGTAGCGAAGCCTTGGAACTGAGTAATGGGTTGCACTCTCGAGCGCCTTTAGTGGGTCATCTCCAAAGAAGGACGCCTTAACACATGGATTAATATGGCCCTCTGATTCTGTATTGCGCTATCTCGTACGAGCAGGGTGACGAGGACTGACGCGCGATTGCATTGAGTACCGTACTTCCTTGGCGAACCAGGACGCATAATAGGATTGTAACCGCGATCTTTCTTTGAAGAAAATGAAGCCGTGCAAATGCTTATGTTCGAGATATATAACATATAATTTTCGCCATCACTCAGCACTGGGGTATTGTAGAGTTCAAAAGACGTCTCAAAGGAATGTTGAGACGGCAATCTTGCATCTTGTTTTTTTTTTTTAATGTTACAATAAGTAGCTAATGGCCCATTGCACACGACGGCACCCCCTTGCACACGATGGCTCTCGAGGTTGTTTCAGTGGTTATCAAACTTTTAGAGGTCGTCACTTCCGATTCGTAAAGTACGCTGGCAGGCCGCCGAACACGAGGAATGGCGCGGGCCTGAGGCGCGGCTTGTCTTTCGGCAACGATACGGTGTCACCGTTTATCGTGAAATTATGCACATGGATGATGCCCGTTGAAGCAAAGTGCTCCGCACACACACACAAGCACATACTACGAATCAATGCGGAAGTCGTCTGTTTCTTATCGCGCTATGGCTCACCTCGAGTTCTCGAACTTTCCACGAACACTTCGCACGCAAAAAAAAAAAAAAAAAAAAAAAAAAAAAAAAAAAAAAAAAAAAAAAACCGACACCTTTTCAGTAGTGCCCAGCACCTCGGTACGCAGCACCTGAACGGCATCATCACGCGAACGTGCAGGTTCAACTGTTTAATACCTGAACTTGGTCCTTATCCAAAAAGCAATCACAGATACATAGTACACGTGCAAACTTTCGGCTCGCGCCGGCCGCATGTGCGGTCTCTACGGAATCAAACCGGAGGGGGCGGAGAAGCGTGGCCTCTGAACGACGGTGGCGCCGCGGCGCGGCAGCTTTCCGCGCCATATCAAGCTCCCCCATAGCGTGACGGCGAAGTTTCGTGACCAGAAAGAGTATTGTAGGGCTATGGTAATATTTACTATTATGTAGTATTGTTATATCCACTGTAATTCGTTTAAACAAGCCTGTATTTATTTTGCTGTTTAACTGTATTTCCGCCCCCTCCCCTCGACATTGTACAAACGTAGCCTGAGGGGTTTCACAAATAAATGAATAAATAAATAAATAAATAAATAAATAAATAAATAAATAAATAAATAAATAAATGTGTCATCTGCTCGTGGTGCACGTAAACAACGATGAGTGATTGTCGTCTAGTGACCCTGACAGCGATTTCTGCGATTTAGGTGCATGCAGGACGCAGAGCTCGCCAACTCAAGAACTTTTTTCGACTCGTCGGAATAATGTCCATTGCGGTGGAGCTGGCTTGCAGATGCTCAGTGAAGCAAACTTTAAAATCGAAGTAAAATAGTTCGTATGTGTTATCTGACTTCGGTGTGTGGAGAGCGTTGACACTGCATACAAAGCAAACGAAAAATGTACGCTTTGCGATGTCATCAAATTGTGTCAGTACTCCTTTAAACCAGGTTCATGTTCTGCGCTTAGGCACTATATAGCTTCCGGAAGCGAACTTGTCCTTAATTAAACTTGCAAGGGCATAAATTGCCGGTCGTCTTTCACGCTGCTTTCTATCCTTTTCTTTTTGTCACCTAATAGGCGTTGCCTACAACCTAAGATTGCGAATGTGCGCAAAGGAGGAGGTTGTTGGGAGTGGTGCGACGTAGTACGGCTACCTTTGGGCGGCATATATTACGGGCGGCCTTTTTTCGCGGCGGAGGCAGAGACATGCGTTGAGGGGGGTTAGAGATCGAGTTCCACTGGAGCGCCTCCCTCCAGCTTAGCACGTGCTCGGGGCAACCACTATGTGGCGAACAACTAAACAGCGATTTAAAATAACCCTAGGTGACTAAGCTAAAGAACAGCGTATGACTTTTTTTGCGGTATTGTGCTTCTGGGTGTGGGAGCTGCTGAGTTTGATTTAGTTTATAAGCATTTCATCACATGATCCAAAGAATGGCTGAATCACATAGACATTCGCCAGCATGATCTGCTCGCCGATGATGGGCCACCTAATCTAATAATAAATCGAACAATGTGATTGGTCGGTACACCTGTTCCGAACGAAGAAGTCACTTTTTTGCGGCATTAGCGAATCAACGAATGCGATAGCAACAAATTGAAAGATAATACAAAGTCAGGCAAGCAGCTAGCCACTTTAGCATCCAACCTGGCAAAGTTGAACAAAACAACAGCGTTAGTAAACGCGGCCCCTGCAGAGAGCAAAGCGACCTTCGTGCTGTCTATAACTTCATCGCAAAGCGAACGGCGAGAATAGCACGTACAAAGGTATGAGCCATGCGATCATCCCTCTCAAGATAAAGCACGCGCTACCACAGCCGAGTGAGCAAACTGCGCAGTCCCTGCCGAAGCCACCCAGCTTCCCCTTAGCCCCTTCTTGTACCCCGTGGGCTTTTCGCGCGATGGAAGAGGGCCGGCGCGCTTTCTTTCCGCTTGAGCCATGATCGTGGGCTGCACTCACCCGCTGTCACTCGCACATGTAACACAGACGCGTGGAGCGAAGTTATCAATTGGGACTTTATGCGGAACATTCCGGCGACGCCGTCACCGACAGCGACAGCAAAAACACGCCGGGAGTGTCCGTATAGTTGTTAGCGCAATAAAAACTTTCCTCTTTATTATAGTTTGTTATTGCAGGGCGAGGCTCCCATCGCGGAAATTAAATAGATAGATAGATAGATAGATAGATAGATAGATAGATAGATAGATAGATAGATAGATAGATAGATAGATAGATAGATAGATAGATAGATAGATAGATAGATAGATAGATAGATAGATAGATAGATAGATAGATATATATATAGATATAAGATGAAAGGGAGGGACCTCTCCAGATAATCAATCTTGTCGGCTACTCTGCATTGAGTGATGGAGTGAGGGCCGACAAGATGAGTAGGAAGGAATAGCAGAGAAAATATATATGTCCACCAACTACTGTTTATTATTCGCTTACGTGTAACATTCAATGAGCAAAAATGAGCTCACTCATATTTTTCAGAGATGACATTAACCAGAATACCATTAACCAACTTCAAAACTGTAGGCGTGATCAAAACAGGGGTTAGTAATATTCTGAAACATTTTCCAAAGATTTACTTAATATGCACTCCTTTGCGCATCGAAGCGTCTGCTGGCTTACATGTTGCAACCACAGTCAGCCTTAGGCTGGCTATAGGAGCTTAAAAATCGTCTGTGGCTTCTGAAGGGTCATTAATTTCACTAGTGGAGAAAGAAAGAAAGAAAGAAAGAAAGAAAGAAAGAAAGAAAGAAAGAAAGAAAGAAAGAAAGAAAGAAAGAAAGAAAGAAAGAAAGAAAGAAAGAAAGAAAGAAAGAATAAATTAGCCTAACGACGTCGCATTGTGATGTTTTATCGGAATCCTATACATTTTTGAAACAGTATAACAGAGACTGCAGAATGTTGCAACGTCCACGAAAGAGCAGTGCCCACGCATACAAAACGTTCTTACGCCGGAATTGTTCATACGAGCTAATGCGCGCAGATCCTCAGTGCACTCTTGAAATGTATGAGAACCCCCCAGGGACAAGAAGAAGCACAATTTTATTTTTTGTCCATATGTTCCTGCTCAGTGCTCACGCATCACTAAACGTTCGAATATAGGTAGCAAGAAAGAGCGAGAAAGAGAGAAAAAATGAAAATAAAGGTTACCTTATCTGCACGACCTCTACGAATATCATTTCAAGGAGGTCTTGTTTCGCATAGTTGATTCAAGGTCTTCTATACGATGATCATGTACCAAAAACCCCGAATTTTATTCGGGCAAGTGACGGGACGACCAGATCATCATAGGACGTTATTAGCGATGCAAGGGAACAAGGAGGTGACTAAGGATCAAGGGACGACATTAGTGTTTCTTCTTTGCGAGCCTACACCATTATACTAATAATGGTGCATTACTATGCTAGACAGCGACTAGAGGAACTGTAAGCCTGAAGCACCAGATTTGTTGACTGTTTTGTTGCTTGCACTGTGGGATGGGGTAACAGGAGAAAAGATGAAAAAATAAACTACACCCGAACGATAGTGTTTCATGAAGTATTCATTATGTAAGAACACACACACACACGAGGTTCTAGGCCAAGAAATATCGCATTACGTTCCAACCCGCATCGTGGGCATGCGACCGGACTATGTCGTTGTGAGGTTTCAAAATTTATTTGCTCGACTGAAAGAGTTATAAGACGTGAACCGAGAAGTTGAATTGAGGGATTTTTTTCTTGCGTGTGTGTTACTCAAATACTGAATTTTCTGACCCAAGGAGAAGCCGATGCCACGAGACGCTGCCAACACGCTCTAAGCAACATGTAGTTTTTGTAGCGTAAGCTACACTGGCCGATGTTGAGCAGTTTTGCGTGGTTTATCGAGAGCGATGTTTTGCGTGGTTTATCGAGAGCCCTGTTGCGCATGCCCGAGGAGCAGTGACGTCACACGGCGCACAGCTGGCACACCGGAGAAGTCCTGGAAGCTCCTGGAGTGACTTTTTACTAGTGGGCTGGCGCTTCACTCGCGTGAGCTCACTCGCTAGTCCGTCCGCCCGTCCGCCCGTCTGTCTATCTGTCTGACCCTTCCGTCCATCCGTAGCTCACGCTACCTAAATCCTGGCATAGCTGAGCTTAGCCACTGCTAATTTTATTTTAAAAGAGAAGGCAGAAGAAGAAGACGGTGTTAAGACGTTTATTGGCGGGCACTCGGCGACGATGCACACACACACACAGCCAAGGCGGGGACCGACTCTCAGCACGAGCTGCTCTTTCTCTTCGAAGAGGACGACCCACTAGAAGGCGCTGGAGAGGACGACCCACTGTATAGTTCCAAAACTTCGCTACAATTACCCTGGGTACGAAAAGGGAGCCGCCTGGCGACCTAACAGCTGGTTACTATGAGCGGGTCATGGTATACCTTGAGGCACTCCACGTTGACAATGTCGCGCCCTCGACGGCGCATGTCCGAAGATGGTTCGATGGGTTCGATCAGGTAGTTGACCGGAGATGTGCGCTCGATGACACGGTAGGGGCTTTCGTATTTGGGCAGTAGTTTTGAAGAGAGGCCAGTTGCAGTGGTAGGGATCGAGAGCCATACGAGCGCTCCAGGGAGGAACGTGGGCGCAGAAGTGCTGGTGTCAGCGCGAATGCTCTTCAGCCGCTCTTGATCATGTGTAGTAAAGGTCTTTCTTTGCAAGCTCTCGACACTCTTCAGCAAGCCTGGCTGTGTCAGAAATAGACGCACACTCAGATGGATCCGGCTTGTATGGAAGTATCGTGTCGATGGGGTGCGACGGGTGCCTTCCATATAATAATAAGAAAGGTGAAAAACCAGTAGTGCTCTGAGGGGCGGTATTATAGGCGTAGGTGACGAACGGCAGAATGGAATCCCAATTTGTGTGATCGGCGGCGACGTACATGGAGAGCATGTCGCCGAGCGTACGGTTGAAGCATTCGGTGAGGCCATTCGTCTGCGGGTGGTAAGCAGCAGTTTTGCGGTGAACAACGTTGCACTCTTTGAAAATGGCTTCGACGACTTCGGACAGGAAGACACGGCCTCGATCACTGAGCAGTTCCTGGGGTGGACCGTGACGCAGCATGAATCATTGGAGCAGGAAAGAGGCCACATCGCGCGCTGTAGCCGCGGGGAGGGCGGCGGTTTCAGCGTATCGCGTGAGGTGGTCTACAGCGATGATGGCCCAGCGGTTACCAGACGACGTTAGCGGAAGTGGCCCATACAAATCGATACCAACGCGCCCAGACGGCCGGTAAGGACAAGGTAGAGGTTGCAGACCTGCCGGCGACAGGTGCGTTGAAGTTTTGCGGCGCTGACAATCTATGCAGGAGCGAACGAATTTCTGCACGTAGCGGTACATCCCTTGCCAAAAGCGAATGCCGTGGTAAGTATTCGATACCCCGGAGTGCGCACATTGCGGATCAGATTGGAACGACTCGCATATGTCAGAGCGCAGACTGCGGGGTATGACTAGTAGCCACTGGCGGCCGTCACCATTGTAATTCCGTCGGTGGAGGAGGTCGTCGCGAACGGCGAAATGGTGGGCTTGACGACGCAACTTGCGAGTGGATGGTGATGCTCATGGATCAGTCAGTAAGCCTATCAGTGAGGCAATCCATTGATCCTTGCGCTGTTCGGTAGCAATGGTATGAAGGCCGATGGAAGAAACGGCAAGGTGAGACGCTGAGCTGTGGGCATTGTCGTCAGACAAGGGAGAGCGCGACTGGGCGTCGGCGTCAGCATGCTGGCGTCCGTTGCGATACAGCACGCGGATGTCGTAGTCTTGCAGGCGAAGTGCCCAACGGGCGAGACGGCCTGAGGGATCCTTCAATGGCGACAACCAGCACAGTGTGTGATGGTCGGTGACGACATCAAATGGGCGCCCATACAAATAAGGTCGGAACATCGTAAAGGCCTAGATGATTGCCAGGCATTCGTTCTCCGTGACGGTGTAATTGGTCTCGGCTTTTGTAAGCGTATGGCTTGCATACGCCACGACATATTCCGGGAACCCTGGTTTGCGCTGCGCAAGGACAGCGCCGAGGCCAACACTACTGGCGTCCGTATGTACTTCTGTAGACGCCGTAGGGTCGTAGTGGCGTAGTATTGAAGGCGACATCAACAAACGACGGAGCGTTGCGAAAGCGTCGTCGCACTTTGACGACCACGAATGGAGAGGCCCGTTACTTCCGAGGAGCTTCGTCAGCGGCGATATGATAGTCGCGAAGTTTTGAATGAACCGCCGAAAATAGGAACACAATCCTACGAAACTGCGCAGTTCCTTGACGGACGTCGGCTTGGGGAACTCGGTCACGGCCCGAAACTTGGCTGGATCGGGGAGAATTCCGTCCTTGGACACGACGTAGCCGAGTATTGTCAGCTGCCGTGCTGCAAATCGGCACTTCTTTCGGTTCAGTTGCAGACCGGCGTCACCCAAGCGCGTCAAAACATGCCGCAGGCTTTGAAGATGCGTGGAGAAGTCCGGAGCGAAAACGACGACGTCGTCGAGGTAGCACAAGCACGTGCGCCATTTCAGGTTGCGCAGAACGGTATCCATCACGCGCTCAAACGTGGCGGGCGCACTGCACAGCCCAAACGGCATGACGTTGAATTCGTACAAGCCGTCGGGCGTGACAAAGGTGGACTTCGGTCGGGCGTCTTCAGCCATAGGTATACTTGCCAGCACTCTGAGCGCAAATCGAGAGATGAAAAAATTCTGCTCCTTGCAGGCTGTCAATCGCGTCGTCTATTCGCGGTAGTGGATACACGTCCTCACGAGGGATCTTGGGGCGTCGGTAGTCCACGCAGAACCGCACAGAACCATCCTTCTTCGCAACGAGAACGACAGGAGACGCCCAGGGGGCTGTTAGAGGGTCGAATAACATCGCGTCGAAGCATGTCGTCGACTTGCTCGTTGATTACACGGCGTTCTGTGGGAGATACGTGATATGGACGTTGCCGCATTGGTGGTTGGGCGACTGTGTCGATGCGATGCGTAACGGCGGACGTGCGGCCGAGAGAAGGTTGAGCGACATCGAGAGAAGAGCGAAATTCTTCCAACAGGCCCAGAAGCTGGGAACGCTGGACCGGCGTAAGGTTGTCGGTAATGGAGAAACCAAATACATCAGCGGATGATGAAGCAGATGTACACTCTAAGCGGAAATCCGGCAAATTTGGACTAACTGCAGTCGTTAAACCAACGGATAAACGGTTCGTCCAACAGGGAGTAAATGCGTGACAGTGCGTGTCGTGCGCAAATGCCCGACAATGAAGGGACCAACGGGGAGAGTAACTGCGCGCCGATCGCCTGCCGCCGCGCTGCACTGGTCGGCCCTGACGGCTAGCACGAAGACGAGTTATATCGGTTGTACGCCAGAGTGAAAGCGAAGCACTATTCAACGAATCGAAGCTTTTATAAGAATCAAGTTCAACTCGTGCCGGCGCACACAGCGAGCGGATGAGTTCCGGCACGTTTCTTCCTATCAGCTGCCGGCACTGCCGAGCCCAAACTAGTGCAAGCCTCCGAGCCGGGACACCGCGGATAATAAAGTTTCAATTTGCCGAATTAGGAAGAACTACGAAGAACACCGACAGCGCCAAGAAAAGTAAGCTGTTCGTCAGCGGTCGTGTTCCCGCCGAGTCACTTGCCACAACTTTGAAGCGATATACGAAGTAGGCTTCGCACGTCATCGGCACCGAGCCGGCTGGCCGGGCCGGCGGCCGGTGTGAGTGCGTTGTGGCACAGGTGGGAAGAAACGTCGCACAGAATTTGTTTCGCGGAAAATAGTGTCTTCTGGATTAAAGTACAGTTCAAACTCTGTCTTTCTCTCCATGCGACAATCATCGTCAAACATTTAACATGAAGGCGAGTGTCGATACAAATCATCGTGCGGCCGGTGGTGTGCACAGTAAACAACCGTGCTTGCGAGCGGTCTCGTCGTTGTAATTATACATGTATATATATATATATATATATATATATATATATATATATATATATATATATATATATATATATATATATATATATATATATATACATCACGGCGTAATACGCCGCGGACAGTGAACACCCACCTATTTTTCCTTTGTGTCTAAAATAACGACGACGAAAATTGCTCAGGAAACGCATGTTGTGATCGCCGGGGGGTCGTAAGTACAGCCGTGCTCCTCGTAAGCCTAGTGACGTTATCGGCAAGTAGACGACAGCGGCATCGACGGGAGCCTCAATGCTTCGCCGGCATTCCTGCATAAGCGCCGCTGCTATGTTTGTGTGTGTGGAATTGTGCACCAGCACTGCTAACGCTGGTTTTGCCGACACGATCGAGTGCCAGCTGATAATTCGAATTCACTGACTGAAGGGGCGTTCGAGATAACGCGGATTCAGATTAAAAGATCGCTGTGCTTAGGGTGCTACGAATAAGCCCGCGTAAGTTTAGACGTACTTCGCTGTCAATGTTTATTGTTTTATTACGCCGAACAGAAGTCTCCCACCGGCACTACATGGGAGGTCAAAACACTGTGCCTATATATATCCGATGGCTGGATTTCGGCTGTGTAGCGCGGGCGGGCGGTGTTTGCGGTGTTTCACTTTGAGATGTCATTGTGTGTGTGTATATATATATATATATATGTTTGTGCGCTTGTCCCAATAACTACGGTCTCCAATGCTGATTAAGTTGGAATTACCATGAACTATACCTACTAGTGCAAGGGCGCCATTTTTTTTTTTCGATTCGTCCAGACGGTTCAACTGTTAGTCCCCCTGGAGCATTCTACGAGGACCAACATTTAAACCAAGTGGAGTAAATGCTAGGGGGGTAACAGTTGAACCGCTGTAGTTACTCCCGCAGTTGTTCCAAAAAATGGTTCAAAATCTGTGGCAGCCCAGTTAGTCCCCTAAAGGACCAATGTCATACCCCCTTTTGGTCCTTTTCGGCTTAGAGTGTAGAGACAGCACTGAGCGTACTGGAACTTGGGCAGTGCGTGTCATAGGGTTCATCGATAACTTGTGCGTCTTCGATGGGTTCCACGCTGCCGAGACATTCGCCTCGCACCAACGTAACACTGTACGGGGATGAGTTCATAACAAAAAATTACACCATCTCCCGCTAAAGGGAACCATGTGTAGATGTGAAGCAGCGGGCGCTAACGCTTACACTGGCGGCGGCGTTGACGGTGGTGCTCATCGCAGCGTTGCGCAGGAGAGAAAACTGGGGAGGCGCAAAGCACGCAGTGATGGAGCGGTGTTTCCTACTGGAACATGCCAATCGCTGCTAATGGGCAATGAGAGACAGAAGACTCCGACTGGACACAGAGACCCGCAGTCCGCTTTTAGTTAACGCGCACGCTGCGAATTTTTTATTTTTCAACAACGCACAGGAGAAATCTCCCACCGGCACCACCTTCCAGGTCAAGATCCACTGCCATATATACGGGGTGGCCAGTGAACGGTTGTGCAGCGCGAGCAGAACCAAGAAACTCGCTAGCAGACGCTGCCTGCGTCGGCGTCGCTAGGCGAGAGAGGGGGGAGCGCATGCGCAGTGCGGGTGTGGACGCCGCTGGCAAGGGATGCCTAGAGGAGAGAGGGGGAGCGTAGGTTGGGAGAGAGGGAGGGAGCGCGCATGCGCAGGGTGGGTGTGGACGCCGCGGGTAGGGATGCCTAGAGGAGAGAGGGAGGTGGGGGAGAGAGGAGGGGAGGCGCATGCGCAGTGAGGGTGTGGTTGCCGCGGGGAGGGATGCCTAGAGGAGAGAGAGGGGGAGAGGAGGTTTTTTATTTTTATTTTTTGAAAGTGCGCATGCGCAGTAAGGGTGGTCACGCGGCACACCACCACCACCACCACCACCGGATTAAGCTTCGCCATAAGATGCTTCACATCTGTAACAGAGGTGCTGCCTTGAGTGACTTGCACGGTCGCGAAAGGAACCAGCAAGCCTTTCCTCATGAAAACACGGTCAGATGGCGAGAGGAGTGCAACGGTGTCGGAAAGACTGGCGCAGTAGACCGACACCGCCGTTGACGAGTTCGCAGGCACTTTGGTGTCGTCTTTGACAAGTACCTTGCTTGCAGCCGATTGACTGTCGGCCGGCGTCAAATCAGCGAATGGTGAGAGCTCTATTTCATCTGGTGCGCAATGAATGACGGCGTCGTGGCGGGAGAGAAAATCCCATCCTAGGATGACGTCGTGAGAGCATGCAGGAATTATGATCAGTTCTGACGGCGTACATCGCGTCCTGTATCATGAGGCGGGCTGTGCACACCGCTGTAGGGTGAATGCTTTGGGGCGCTGGCTGTACGGAGGGAGAGCCCGGAAAGTGGCGTAGTCACTTTGCGCAGTAATCGGCTTAGTTTTGCGTCCATGACGGATACGGCGGCTCCAGTATCTAAAAGGGCAGATGCGCGAACACCGTCCACAAACACGTCTATCACGTTCGATGGGCTTCTCTGAGGGCTTTCGCAGTTCGACAGCGTCGCAGCCCTTGCCTCGTGGACTGCGACTAGTTTTCCTGGTCGCGTGCGAGCGGACGTGGCCGCATCGGCGACAGTGAGCGACTTCGTGGAGACGGTGAACGGCGTGTAGATGGTGCGGGGCGGGAAGTCGGTGACATAGGCGGCGGTTGGTCAAAATAAGGGCGGCTCGGTTGGCTGGGAAGGTTGGATGCGACCCGAGGCTGCTGCACGCGATTGCAATAGCGTGCGACGTGACCGGCGCAACCGCAGGCAAAGCAGATGGGGCGGTTGTCGGAAGTGCGCCATCGGTTCGCGGTTCCCATCCATGTCGCAGAACGCGATGGGCGAGGCGGCTGCTGTTATGACTGCATGGTGGGCGGCAGTCGGGGCACGTGGACGACGTCGGCGTATGTATGCGGTACAGTTGCGTCGAAGGCCTGGGGTCTAGCGACGGCTTCGGTGTAACTAAGCGGGCCGGCCACAGGAATTGGTGGGGGGCGGCCTGGCTACAACTTGTGCGTAGCTTAGTGGCGCAGGTACTGGAGGCGGCTGGTGGTATTCAGGAATGACCTCCGCGATTTCCTGCTGAATCACTTGGCGGAGGGGAGGCAGAAGTGTGGTTGACGGCTGTTCAACATGTTGCGGTGGAACGAAAGCCAGTAAAGAGACCTGGTGGGAAATTTCCTCACGCACGAACGACTTGATTTCGGCGAGCATGGTCGTGTAGTCAGAAACGGCCGACACGCCCGCGAGATCAGCGTCGCGTGAGGGCGGTCGACGGGTCATCAAGCGCTGCCGGCGCAGCTCCTCGTAACTTTGGCGCAAGCGTAATGACGTCGGCCACAGTGCGAGGGTTCTTGGCCAGCAGCATGGTGAAGGCATCGTCGTCGATGCCTTTGAGAACATGCGTCGAGCCATGCAGGGCAAGTGGCGCCGCGTCGCCAGTTGCGTCCAAAGGCAGCGTCCGAAAACGACGTGTACTGGTCCACAAACTCGTCAAGGAGCCGAAATACTTAGATGCAGGGTTAACGTAAGGATCAGCCGGACAGTAGAAGCAGGTGTAAGGCAGGATGGCTCGCAATTCAGCCGGATTCACGTAGATCCGGATTTACCTCGTCGCCAATGTTATATCGACGTGGGACGCCACGTCGAAGGAACGCCGGGTGCACGCCGGAACTGCGGCCCCGAAGCAGACTCAAGGCGCAGCCGGGTTAACGAGCAAAGGACGAAGACCCATTTATTAATTACAACACAATATATATACATAAGAACGGCGCCCCCCTGGGGGCGAGATCATGTATGTAAACAGGAACCGAAACCAATATACAACACCGACATCCTCGCGTCCACTTTCTTGCACAAGTCAAAGGTTGTCCTCGATGTAGCTAGTGAAGGACTCGCCGGACTGCTGTGCTCGTTCACGCAAACGCTGTTAGGCTTGCAGCTTATGAACGGCAGGACGGCCGAACACGTCGACGACGGTGGTCTTAAAAGCGGACCAAGTCGGGAAATCGGATGCGTGATTGTTGTACCACATGCCAGCCACACCCGCGAGGTAGAAAACCCGGTTGCTGAGTTTTCCTGCCTCGTCCCATTTATTGGGACGCTCACGCGTTCGTAAATGGCGAGCCAGTCCTCGACGTCGGTGCCATCCGCGCCGGTGAAGACAGGAGGGTCGCGGATGCGGGGGACACCGGGACATGGCGTCGGCGCAGGAGGAAGCGTTTGCTGAGCGGCGTCTTGGGGCATAGTAGATGGCACGGTACGGGATCGAAGCTCCAAGGGCATCCGAATGCGGACCGAAGTTGTTTTAAGGGCACAGCACTCTCCACCAAATTGTTAAGACGTTTATTGGTGGGCACGCGGCGACGATGCACGGCAGCGACAGCCAAGGCGGGGACCGACTCTCAGCACGAGCTGCTCTTTCTCTTCGAAGAGGGCGACCCACTAGAAGGCGCTGGAGAGGACGACCCTCTGTTTAGTTCCAAAGCTTCGCTACAACGGTATTAACTGGTTCGTTCCTGAAGGGCTTCGATATGTATCTGCCTTGCTCTCCCAGGATGCACTTTCGGCATGAGTACACGGTAAGACGTTACATATAAAATGATCTTGTAAGGTCAAATTCGCGCAAGTCAAGTTTTACTTCTGTATAAATCAGGCAGCAATGCCATTACAAATCTGCAGTAATCTCTTTGCGTGTTAAAAAAATTACACCATCTCCCACTAAAGGGAACCATGTGTAGATGCGAAGCAGCGGGCGCTAACGCTTACACTGGCGGCGGCGTTGACGCTGGCGCTCATCGCAGCGTTGCGCAGGAGAGAAAACTGGGGAGGCGAAAAGCACGCAGTGATGGAGCGGTGTTTCGTACTGGAACATGTCAATCGCTGCTAATGGGCAATGAGAGACAGAAGACTCCGACTGGTCACAGAGACCCGCAGTCCGCTTTTAGTTAACGCGCATGCTGCGAATTTTTATTGTTCAACAACGCACAGGAGAAATCGCCCACCGGCACCACCTTGCAGGTCAAGATCCAGTGCCATATAAACGGGGTGGCCAGTGAACGGTTGTGCAGCGCGAGCAGTCGGTTTTTTCAACCAAGAAACTCGCTAGCAGACGCTGCCTGCGTCGGCGTCGCGAGGCGAGAGAGGGGGGGGGAGCGTAGGAGAGGGGAGAGAGAGAGAGAGAGGGGGGGGGACGCGCAGGCGCAGTGGGAGTGTGGTCGCCGCGGGCAGGGATGCCTAGAGGAGAGAGGAGGGAGCGTAGGAGGGGAGAGAGGAGGGGGAGGCGCATGCGCAGTGAGGGTGTGGTTGCCGCGGGGAGGGATGCCTAGAGGAGAGAGGGGGGACAGGAGGTTTTTTATTTTTATTTTTTTAAAGGGTTTGCGCATGCGTGGTAAGGGTGGCCACGCGGCACACCACCACCACCACCGGATTAAGCTTCGCCATAAGATGCTTCACATCTAATAGCCAGCTACCAGGTGTCCTTGCTCACACATTAAAGCAATATTTAATAAATATACAGTAGCCCCAACCAAGGGCGCCCGCGGAACATTTCGCGGGGGGGCGCTTCTGTGGAGGGGGGGAAGGTGTGTGTGTGGGGGGGGGGGGTAGAGAGCTCTTCCATAAGAGTCAGCCTTTCTTTCACTGCATTAACCTAACCAGCAAAATTAGGCACTGCTCAAGCTGTGCAGCTTACTGCTACAACACAGAAAAATATTATCCGAAATTCCAGGAAGAGTTTAGGGTAATATTTTTCTGTAGCAACAATAAGCCCCCCCCCCCCCCCAACAGCATCCGGACAACCCCACCTGCCCTCTACCACCTCCGCACGCCCATGGCCTCAGCATTGCTCCGTATACCGTAGACCCAGTTGGTCCTTTATGAGGGACGGTCCGCTATTTCGAACCAGGTTAGCGTGTACGGCCGCTCCGCGTGCGCTCTCACATCCCAATCGACGGGCCCAGATTCCCCCTCCTCTTGGTCACCGAAGGCCCACTTTAGGTCGCTGCTTCTTTTAACTCTACTTTCTCCTGGAACCCTTTCGGGCGGAGGGCATTCTTTGGAGTCGGCGTGATTTAAGAGACACTCTCCTCCGTACCGCGGACGGCGAGCGAGTAAACAAGGCGAGAGACTTTGTAACGCGCTTCATTGCGGCGTTGTCGTCGGCGTCGTCAAAGCTGCGCCGAGAGAAAATGCACCATCCCGCCTCTTCTACGAGCGTCTCGGTTGCGCCGCACACACGATGGGGCTTTCACGCTCGCTTGCCGTTGAATGAGCCCTTCCCTATCCTGCCCTTAGATGGGGCACACAATCGCTCCACCCACGCAGCTTCCTGTATACGAGGATGGCCGGGCATGCCACGGTTGGCGATCGTCTCGTGCTCGTTGGGTGTGAGCGTTGGTTTGCACAAAGTTTTGAAAGTTAAGTTACGTAGGCTTTGTTTATGTGCTAGCTTTACGTGCAACGTGACACATTGCGAGGTGAGCGGCCTCCTCGTTTCTTTCTCATGCAGCGACAGAGAACGCGTCCGAGGCAGGCAGGACCGAAAATGTCTTAAAGAAACTTAAATAGGAGAGGGAACGTAAAAGAAGCGAATAAAATCCCACGCCGCTATGAGACCCAAATAGAGAGAATAAATACCGGTAGGTTAGCTAAAGCATGTTCTTCGTTGATACCGTTCTAATTACGCTGCAGTATAAGTGAATGCATGCAACGTAACAGAGAGAAAGGAAGAAAAAGAAAAAAACTCTGGCACAACAAGCTAAGGTGATTTATCTACACACGAAGGTGTATGTACTTCGACACGTATTACGACTTGGGGCATGGGGTTAAACCGAAAGGGGGTAGAGGCAGGTACGCTCAGTTATGGTTTTCGAATAAAAAATATCTTGCGTTGTGTTCTCTAACGAAAAAATATCACCGCATCTCCACGAAGTAAATGATGATGAGTGGGCTAAGCAGGGGGGATCGTTTGGTGTTACCGTAAATCACCCGTGAAATTGCCCACTCACGCGTGTAAATGAGTGACAAAGCGGCGTACAGTTATATACAATGTTTATTGGTCATTAATGGCATGCCGTGTTGAGTTGTGGATTTCGTTTTGCCTTCATTATTACTGCTTTGTGGTCCGTGAAGTGTAGAGTCAATGGTTCTTCGATAGGATCTAGCCTAAAGTTGGCAAAGACGAGGTCTATGCACGTTCCCCTGGTGGTTGTTGGTTGTTTCCAGTCATACGAAATGCATCGTAGAGCGTATCGAGACGTCATATACTGCACAAGCCGTTTTTGCCGTTTAGCCGCCGCTTCCCGCGCCCTCAGCTCCGAGTCCGCTGGGCGTTTTTGTCGTTTTGCCGCCGCTTCCCGCGCCTTACGTTCGCTTTCATCCATGGCAGAAAGAGAATGTTCCATGGTCGTCATCGTCATCGGGTGCCTTGCACGTGCTAACGCGCTTATTCTTCATCGTCATCAGCGTCATCGTTATCGTCATGGCGCATAGTGGGTTCCTTGCATGCGCTGTGCACGCCGCCGCACTCCGACAAGGCTCGGTCTTAAGGTGCTTCGCCCCTAAAAGAGGAGACGTAGTATCACTCAATTCGTGAGAGCGCACGCCTTGAAGTAACAAGAAGCGTGAGAGGCTGTCATTGACGCTGAGTAGCCTATATAGCACAGCGGTGTTTGCTTGGCACAATAGGCCAAAAAATTGGGGGACCCTTAACCATCGCCTTTAAAAGGTGGTAGGCCACTCAAAAAACAGAAATTTTTTTTAAGAGCAGCCGGCGTTGAAATAACTTTTTCCTCCAAACAAGCATGTCTTATTCAACTTACCCAGCCGTTTACAGCGCAAAATATTGATTATTTATTTATTGGGAGGTAATCCTTGTCAAAAATTGCAACTAAAATGGTCGCCACGCCCGCTGTGATAAGTGACTAATGGGTGGATTTATTCAGTAAAGCTTTGGCATTTGTGTAACTAATGGCTGGAGCTATGCAGTGAACTAGGATAAATATTATGCAGTAAATATCAAGGAAGTAATGTTAAAAAAACAAAAAAAAATGGGGGAAAAAAAGAGCCAATTTAGACTGAACCTGTTTGAGAATTCAGCTGTGAATTGAAAAATATTCTATGAATTTCTTTTATTCTAGTTCAATGCACAAATATATATGTTGTAAATTATTGTGCAAAATTTCAGTTCAAAGTACACGCTGAAAAAAAAATTATGAAAGCTGGCGTCGCATCATTTGGAGCAAATTGTTATTTTCAGAAAAGCGACGAGCGTCGTGCGTCCCCCTTGTGGCCGCTTTTTTAGAGATTTAAGAACAATTAGAAACACAAAGTTGTATTTAATGACATCCTCTTATATAACAGTCACAATAAAATGTATAAAGTATTTTGAATATCATTAATATAGACGAAACAACAATTTCGAAACCAACGCAATGTGGTTTCAGTTTCGCTATAGGAGCATGGGGTATAGAAAACTTGCTGTAACTCGCAAAATAATGATGATAGGAGCATAATTTTCGTTGCCACATATTCTTGAATGTTTGGGCGTGCAAAATAAACAAAAAACTTAAAATTGATCTCGCGAAAAAAAATTGACTTTTGAAGGTGGCCTACCACCTTAAGAGTTGAACGCGATAGCGATATCCTGTCCCTAGTGCGTACTTCAACTACTTAGTGCATACTATGTAATGGGTAGCATGCTTTAAACCACGAGCAATTATAAAGCGGGAAATGTTTTCGAGCTTGCTATGCACCCACTACGTGGTCTTAAGATAATACGCGCAGTAACGTGTGTGCCTTTTGTAATGGGTGGCCGGCTTTGAACCACGATGTTATTGTGATATTCACATGTTCTGACGCCCGATGACAATGTACGCTTGTACCACGCAATATTACTGCCATATTACATGTTGTATTGTGACGCCTGCATACAGGACGCGCGTGTTTGTAAAGCATGAAAGTTATTTTCACTGCATTTCCAAGCAGAGGAAGTTATTTTCACTGTATTCCCAAGCAGAGGCGCGGCTGTGTGGTAGAACACCTGCCTGCCGCCCAGACGGCCTAGGTTCGATCCTCAGTCGGACCCCAAAATTTTTGTTCTTTATTTTATTTGCATCTTTCTGGATTTTTTCGGTCACGGACAAGACGATGATTTTTCGCTCACAACCAACGACGCCGACGCCGACGCCGGAATTTCTGCGAAACGAGCTCTTTGACGCTATCGCGTTAAAACACTAGGGATGACTGTTGTAAGCTTACCTGATGGGTGATCATATGGCAGCGCCACCATCTGTGACCAACCTGCGAAGCGAGAACATTTTCGAATTGTTCGCAAGACAAGAGAGAGAGAGAGATAATTTATTGGAAGGCAGATGGTCGGCCTGAGCTTGTGCGCTCTAGCCTGCTACTCAGCACAGTGGAAAAAAAGAAAGAAAATAAAAAAAAGGAGTGATGAGGGGCGATGATGGGAAGAGGAAGAAGTTATGCGTATATACAATAACCACGTGACATAGTGGTTTCACTAGAGTCGGGTGTCTAGTCCTGTACTATTAAGGAAGGCAAGATCACGCGTATAGTTTGCGAGAGCGAGGCGAAATTCGTCACTCGCTCTTTAAAACTCAATCAGCGTGTTTAATACGCAAATAAACAGTTTCAAAAACCTATCGCAAGCACAGAAACTTTGTCGGAGCAAGCGAACTCCCTTTAAATTTGTATTGCTGTTCAATATTTTCGAGTGGTTTCATAAAATAAGTTAAAAGTGGCGATGGTAAATAACAACATATGAATGTATAGGGCGTTATTTCGGAATCTGCTCAATATATCGGTGGTTCGTTAACGATAAAGAAAGCTGCAAGCGGGTATCAGCATACTCAGAGTGGTGGTGGTAAAGGTGATGTTGCCACAGGCGGGGTTAGCCTTGCAGCCCTGGCCGCCAATTGCTCCCCCCTGAGCGACTCTTTCCATGAAGTTCGGCTCACCAAACGTCACAGACGTCACTCGTGTCAAGCATTTTTCTCGCGAGGCCTCTACGAGCGGTCATCATGTGTTAAAACATAACTGCGGACGCAAAACTCTCAGAATCGGAGTCTTGATTTCAGTAGTTCGGCAGATCAGTATGGATGTGAAAATCCCTTTCAGAAACGGCGCACATATGTGATATGGCAAAGGCCATCTTTCAAACGGCAACGTTAATTGACGAATTGTTTTTTTTTATTTCTTTTGCTGATGTTCATAAGTGATCATCCCCAAGGCGTTCGAAGAACAAGAGGAAGAAGGCTTCTCCTTGGCGCGAGCGCGCTTAATATGCTACACATGGAGTGTTACTCCAAGCGACGACGATAGCCTACTATACAGCACGCGACAGCATACGACAGCCCTGGCCGCCTAAAGTGCTCAGCACTTAAAAGAAAGTTGCTCAGCCACGCGTGCGCCAAGCTTCGCTTGCTCCGCTTTTCCCTATAGGGTAAGGACTCCTTTTGTTTTTGTAACATTGTTGCCATTGTTAAACACCCGATTCCTCTACTTTTCCTAAAAATCCCGCCTACCTTACTTTTCTCGAAAATGTGGCGCAAGCAATGAAAATGTCCACGGAAGGTAAAACTCACAGGGTCCCTTCTGCATTCACATAAGACGACTTGAAGGCGAACGCCATCTTTTTTTTTTCTCTCAATCAATGCATTGATCCGGCCCCGCCACCCACCGAAAGCATTCTGCCCCTAACGTGCTTTTGCCCTGCCTCCAAGATCCGGAGACACCTCAGCTGGTCTTGTACTGCCTCCGTGATCGGGGACACCTGTGACTAAGCTACGATGTCATGTGATCACGTCATTATGAGACATGACGTCACAGTGACGACAAAAAGACGTAACACAGTTTGGCGATGTGTGATGCCATTGTGGCGTCATATAAATACGTCGTAGCGTAATGATTCCTTCCATCTCTCGTCCTCCGACACCGACGGTAAATTTTCGCGTTTGATGAAGCATCTAAGACTTCCGCCCTAATGACCTGAAACGTCCTTTGATAAATCGAAGCTCACGAGTTAAGCGAAACGCGATTCAAGGAAACGACACGTGGTCTCAACCGCACCGTGTATGAGACCACATGGTTGAGGGCATCAACGGCACCGGAAAGTAAGTCGAGGTTCGTACTGGAATGCTTCAAATAAATGTTTCCACAAAACTCATACGAAAAGCCTCCAGTTCGCTGATTTCTTCCGTTTATGAGATTTTTTTCTGAACGCATGTAAAAGGTCAAATTGTGAGACTACGAGCTGCTTTTATATGGCACGTTCACGAAGAATGAATGTACGCCGCAGAAGCAAATCTGGCTTTTCAAAGACAAATATTTGGACCGCAAAAGCTCTGCGCTCCTTACTTCCCCTGGTAACGCTCACGAAAGTTTCTGCGCGACCATCTAGCCGCGAAAAATTGTTTCTGTTAGTTCAATTTATAATTAATCTGCGGCAGTCCAAACAGCCTTCGTCCGTCTTGTTCACGAGAAGCGATTCATATTTTACGACCAGCAGCATCAAAATTCATTATGTCATCACGGTTTCTCATTGCTGGAGTACAAGAGAGCAAGACGATTGCGTTCGTTCTGAAAGGCGGTTCTCTATGTAAACATCGCCTCGACCTCTTTGAGGTAGCCGCAATGCTTGTTTAGAAATTTCGGGTGCACAGAATGCTCTTGATACGTAAACAATGCTTATATAAACAAAGTCACGCACGGCGTCTTCTACTTGTTACAAGCATGCTCATATGAGACGTACAGATATGAGACGGTACAGATATGAGACGTACAGATGTGGTACCGATAGCCTGACTTGTATTTCTCAATCGGTCCCCTTAAGACTTCGATGCATCGTTGCAGAAGCCAGCGCTCAGAATCTTTAGAAAAAAAAATTGGCCGCGTATCTGCGTGCTTCGCTGCAAATGTCGTCGAAAGACGATAGTCTTGTGCCGACTGCACTGCATGAGCGGCATGAGTACCACAATTTAATAGCCGGGCTAGCCGCTGGGCTCGTTTTTCGACGTTTTCCGGGCGCGCTTAGACGGACGCCGGCGTTTCTCCGCTGAAATTTGGTCGTCGGTCTTTTCTCTGCGTTCTCTGATCATGTCTTGTAGAGTGGGTCGTATTTCATCAAGCGGCCATATATGTTTTGCCTTGCCTGAGACAGCGCTCTTCTACGATGAATCAGCCGCATCTGGCTGGCATTGATAAAACAGAAGAGGACGCCATCTACAGCGCGTCACTGGGGGAACATCGGCTTGTGTTGAACAATGCTGCTGCCAGGTGGCAGCACCACAGCCAGCCACAGCGTCGAAGTTAAATCACTGGGCGGAGACTTGTTTTGTACACAGCAGCGCCGCGTAATAAACACTAGGATCTTTATAATTACGTATCTATAGATTTTGTTTTAAAGGAACACCGTGAATAGTACTAAGGTATTGATGTTGTGCCTCAGGTATGCGTAATATTTGATTTTTAATTGCCCACGCTCACCCGTATGAACACATGCTTCTTGGTCATGATTGGAGGTCGTAAGGCAGGGGGTTAAAGTTTGGCCAACTAGCGCAATCGTGTGACGTGCCGACAAACAGACAGACAGACAGACAGACAGACAGACAGACAGACCAAAATTTCTCCGTTTAGGTATCCCAAGAAAGACTATCGTCTTTAAAAAATGCTTGGCAAGATAGAAACGAAGTGAAATATAGAGAGAGATAAAGAGAAAGAGAGAGATTCACGGAGCCGCGGTTTGCGGCGTTCTTCTTCACTCTTGCTTGCATTCATGGATGTCAATCTTCTGAATTTCGTTAACGAATCAGAGATCGAAAAACGTTACATTGTGCATTGGTGCGATGACAGTGCTATTCCACCTGCTAATCAAAACATGCTCAGAATAGCAGTTACTGCTTTAGAATTTGTTGAGTGGAAGGCTATGGATTGCGTTTTGCCTTCTGAAAGATTGTATTGCAACAGTTTAACAGTTTATGGCGGTAGTTGCTAAGTGAAATTTTTGACAAAAAAGCTGCGTTATTTAACCGAAAACCTAACAAATATACCTTATCAGTGAGTGAGTGAGTGAGTGAGTGAGTGAGTGAGTGAGTGAGTGAGTGAGTGAGTAAAAATATTATTGAAAATGCCCGAGGTATTTAGCGGGGTCGGGCTA
>JALIZH010020234.1:0-114775 GCA_030522465.1 Rhipicephalus appendiculatus
GCGCTCGTGTTCCTTTCTTCTGCAGAACCTGTGTCAATGCTGGTTTCTTTCCAGCATGAACCAAATCCAACTAGCCCATTTTTTTTCTAAGCTCATCATGCTCCGATTTTACCATTCTCATAAGGAATTGAATGCATAAACGCCCATTTACAGAGCATTAACTTGTACGCAAGAACGTGGCTCAATGTGCACATACTGTCGGTGATGAAGTCAGGTGGTTGGCTTGCAGGTGTTACAAGTCTGTCCTACTCACACCGTGAGGGTTTTGGCAACGTACCTTGCAGGAGTCGACGCCGTCCTCCGTGCCGGCGCAGATGAACCCTTCATGTAGACGGAAATAGCGGCCCAGCCTCGTCTGGCGTAGGAGATTTTGGCACATCGGGTTGTCGATCACTGGCACAGTCACCTCCTTCATGATGTTCGCGAACTTCCCCGTGCCTGCGATCACAGGATGCATCGGGCAGTTTTAGTGCCTTGACTAACCGAAGGTCTATCCAGCTACCGGCGGAACAGACCTGCTTTAAAAGTGCCATGTTACCGTTCGTCAATATTGGCAAATTTTCGAACGCTACTATTTGCACTCGCCGGTGCTTTCCCCACGTGAAATATGACTGCGCACGTGATCACGTGCACGTAGCTATGACAAACTGCTTAGTTTTACAGACACACCGTTTCGTTTAGAAAGCCCGCAATGGTAGCGATCATGAACCAACTTACAAATAAGTCCCTCAGTCTGCCCTGATCTTACCTCGGGTGGCCAATAAGCAGCGTTGAAAACAGACTCCTTTAGCAGCTAAAGGTGCAAGTCAGTCTTACGATGGAAATACCTTGCCGCTCCTAAAGTTGCATTGAAATCAATAACTGACAAAAGTCGTTAATTAACATTTTAATTCTTAACTTCAGGGGCAGTTGTTTGTATGGACAAGTTGTAGGACGCGAAAAGAATTGTAGGCGCGGAAAGTTGCAGGACGTGAATTCAATCACTCCGGGCATGCTGGGAATGTGGTTGCCGCCTTACGCCAGACCGGAAGTCCCTGCGAAGAATTTTGACACAGGAAAAAAAAAGGAGTGTCGCTGCGGAATGTGGTCAGGAAATCGTCTGAAATACACGTGTGGACCACTTACTCTTTCTGTGCAATGTGTAGTGCTTATCTGTTTCTTTCACGCTGTACACAAGAACACAACGATTTCTAACTTTCCTTTTACTGTACAGAAGCCACTGCGGCGTTTAATGAAAAAGATCACAGCATATCCACGGGGTGAATGATGATGAGTGGGGCGAAGCTCCGGAGGGAATCATCGGTAAACAGTGAAACTCTTCCGTGAAATTCGCCCAGTACATCATATAAAGAGTGTGAAACACCGCGTATATATTAAAACTTTTATTGTACTGTTGGTTTACGTGGTCCCTTCATTATCACCGCTTTGTGATCGGTGAAATGCAGGGAAAGTGGTGATGTCACATATGGCACGGTAGTGGGGCCATATGTGGCATCACCACATATGACCTACCTACGGTGGCTACCTACTACTACTACATACTACAGAGGAGGGACAGACCCACACCCTAAGGAGCTTCGCCCCTAAACGTTGGTTGTGCCTACTTGGAGTTTAAGAAATAGGTTAGCGCTACACATCTCCCGCTAAGAATAAGCGGTCCACTCGTGTATTTCAGACGGCTTTCAGTTTTTCCTGACCTTATTCAGCTGCGAGGCATTTTTTTTCTTTTTCCGGAAGCATTTCTCGTCAATTCCGCTATTACGACAAATGTTGCCGTCCTACAGCTAGGTAGGTAGGCAGGCAGGTAAAAGCTTGTTTTTTCCCATTTTAAAACGAGGAGCAAAGGGCTAAAGAGATGGAGAGGTTGCTGCACACGATAGTCCTCTACAACCCTCCCTGCCGAACCCAGAATGGCCTCCTGGACGTCGGGTTTAAGGCTGCGCAAGGCGGCTTCCCACTGCTCTTCATTAATAGTTTTCGGAGGACAGGGGACAGCATTTCCATATAAACAACTGCCCTCAAGGTAATTAAGTTAACGGATTGTTGGTAATTAATCAAATCGATCTAAGTTTAGGTGTGACAAGGTATCGCTACCTCTGCGTAAAGTTCACGCGGGAAGGTGGCAGATGCTCGAGTGTCACAGGAAATATAAAATGATCAGTTGTGTAATAAAAAAAAAAACACGGGCACATATGTATACAGCCTCCACTCCAGTACTCCTAAAGAGCTAATATGTGAAGCAGTGCATAAATAAAATAAATTCATCGGCATTAGTGGGTTTCGCTGCAGCTTTGCAGCAATATTGTTCGCCTGGCCATTTCTTCTGGCTGTTGGCAAAAGGCGATAGCCAGATGAGACTCAATATAAAAGGCGGTCCGACTCCGTTCAAAGCATGCGCGAAAGAGAAGCAGGCAACACCGGCGTTGCACGTCCCATGGCTTTCATTCGATTACCCGATACGCTACGACTTTGACGTGAACAACGGCAGAAGGATGACTGGCATAAAAGTGTCGGTGGGCGTCACACTTAGGTCATTTTGTTTATGCATAGAAATCAAAAGGCACGTGAGCCAGTTGAGGCTGCGCATACCCACATGCAGTCGCGCGTCAGCGTACCCTCTATGCCTTTGCATGAAAAGAACTAACTTATCTTAGACTTGTATGAAGGGCGCGCCTCGGTTGATGTGGAGTCTTTATTGCTAATGTGGATCTTCCTCGCCGTCCTACCCTTCCTCTGTTGTGCTTATATTAGTGTTCTCAGCAATAAAACTTCACTTGATAATTAGCGCTTGTTTGTGTCTTTGCCATCTTTGGTGTTTAGTCATAATTTGCGCTGTCCCTCAGTGAACCATTACCAACTAGCCTAGTTAACCACGCCTCCACATATTTTGCGACTGCGTAAATCTGTGACAGCCTCCTCAAACTCACGTGTTCAGACATCTGTCGTCCGCCTTTTTCGTCTATGGTAAATACGCGTCTTGGGAATTCCAGCAGGCGAAATTTCTTTCCTCTACTACAAAGACCCGAGATGATGGCGAAGACAATGCAGACAATGCTAAGCAGAAGCAGTAGTCTCCAGGATAACACTGACATGTCTGTTCACCTGTATGTCGGCCAGGAGGAGTAATATATTAATGATCGGTTCAATACTGAACGTTACGCAAGTGCACAATTATCGGCCCATGACAGCCATCGTGGTTGGTCACCGGAATTTTCGAGGTGCTGCATGTCAGTTACCCCATGGATAAGGGCGCACATGAAATTAACAGTCACTGCTAGTGTTTGGTTACGAGGCATGCCGTAGAGGGGGGCTTCCGGATCATTTAGACCACTTGAAATTCATTAAGGTGCATCTAAACGTAGGTACCTGAATGCTCTTTGCGTTTCCCCACATCGAAATGCTGCCGCCGTGGTCGGGAATGGAACCTGTGCTCTCAACACTTCAATGTATAATATTAACCAGCATAAGTCATTACGACTAGAATGGATCAGTGCGAGCAGGCCATCTTTGTCCAGAGAAGAAGAACTGAAATTTGCTTTTCAACCATTTCGACAGAACAGGAAGAATCACGTCAGTGTACAATGCCTGCTTTGAACATGGACTGTCAATAATCGCAACTTAAATTCTAAGAGTGCATGTAACCTATGCCGTTTGCCATTCTTCGCGTATACAGTACAATGATCTTTATCGCCTCTTGAAGAGCAATGTTTATACACAGGCGTCGCACAGAGGTTTTATTCCCTTCTCCCAAAAATATTTAGTTTTAGGTAATCAGACATGTATACATATAGGTTGAAGACATCAAGCTTCCTTTTAGCGAAATGGAATCGTGGCTACGCCCATGAGCAGTGTGAATGGCACAACAGTACCACAACAGCGGCAGATCCCAATGGGTTTCGGCAATTGTAGAAAAACGCGATCGTGTGCTCATATGTAAAACAAAATAAGTTATTTCGCACTTGCTTGCGCTCTTCATTACGCTGGGTCGTCAGTGTGCCTCAGCGCATGCGTCACCTATTTCGATGCTACTACAATGACCTGCGAAGGCGTGTTATAACCAATTCGCTGCTTTCTCTCTCATAGGTTGATTTTATCCGGTTCAACTAGTTTGCCTAGTCATCTTATTCCTCTTGATACGTGTCCAGGTACAAATAATTCACTGATACTGATAATATTTTTTTATAGTGCCGCGGCTTGACTGCAAATGAATTCTGGAGTGGAAATACGCGTTTAAATGGTTTCTGCTCTAAGGTCTGACCAGTTTCTATTAAAAAAAGAAAAGCTACTCACGGTAAGCGTCCTTTCCCCATCCGGTGACGACGCAGGAGCTGCCCTCGAAGACGTCTTCGAGCTTGGGCAGGCAAATGGGAGAGATGTGCGGCGCGAACGTGACCGGTCGAGTGAGCTCGAGCAGCGCGATGTCGTTCCAGAGGGAGTTGTTGCGGAAGTACTGGTGGATGTAGATGTTGCCAACGTCGTAGTCCTCGTGCGGGTAGAACTCCTTCATTGACTGCGTGTCCCACTCACCCAAGCGCACCTTCAGGGGCACGCGGTCGGCACCACTGCAAGGCAAGCGATCGGCACTAAGCACATCGCCAACTTAATGCTATCGATGGCCGACGGATCTCGTTTTGTTACTCATTCTGCCTTACAGTGGATCTTGATTCTTTGAGCATGATCGACAGTCGGGGCAGTGAAGGACTTGAAGTGTACAGGCTTCCTACCTACCTTCCTACAGAGCCTCGCCATCGTCACACCACAAGGCCACATGACCAGCGTGCCTCTCACTACCGGCGGCCCTGTACTTGCCTCGCTCTCGCCCCACAACAGAGCTCTGTTGAGCCTTACGACGGCTCACAGCGAAGGGTTGACTACGAACTGTGTCGGGGTAAAAAATTGTCTGCCATACCGGGGAAACAAGATCTGCATTTCTGTGAAACACGACGAGCGTCGACAGTAAGCAACTTCCTTAAACGATGGCTTGATGTATTAGATTTTGCGCCGTCATCAGGCTCACTGTGGACCCTCTCTCTCCCTCCTGTCAGAGCCCATCTGACCTTTTAAGGCAGGTCCTTATAATCTTTTCCAACGTTTTCTGAGCTTCCTAAAACAGTAACGGCACAAGCCATTTCGAATTACGACGAATTTTACGTAGCCTTTTTCACAAAGTCAAAGCTTACAGCTGACGTGGAAAATAAGAGCTGCTAAACGCACCGGTTTCAATTCATATACTTGAGAGTGTAAGGCAATGAAGAGGGATCTTGGTGCATATTTAGTCTAGATTGTCCGCTGCTTCGCAATATGATCGAAATGCAAGAATAATACTACAGTAAAAGCTCATTAATTTGAACTCTGTTAATTCGATCTTTCAGTTCATTCGAACTGACACCCTGGTCTCGGCAGAGCTGACGCAGAGCTCTGTATTTCTATGGGGGAGAATTCCCGATAATTTGAACGAGTCGAATTCTACAACGGTTAATCCGGAAATAGGAGCCCCTGGTTTTCATCGGTCCTTGCAGAAGTAGAAGCAGTGATCACAATATGTTGCAAAACCAAACCATACCAAATTTACTAGAGATGCAACACAACAAAACAGCAGCATTTCTCAGCAGAGCAGAATTCGGACGCTGCGCTGGAGCCCTTGGGCAAGCTGCAAACGACGCCCTGGCATGTAAATAAAAGTGTTTTGGAGCACATATAGCGTCATGTATTTCGACATTACGGCTCACTGCTCACATGAATGCCTCTCGGTGCTTGTTTCTGGCGTATCTATTAATTCTGTTGGCTGTTACAACTGCATACACCTAACCTATGAAATCACCTGCCACAAACGTGTAGTAGCGCCTTATTGGCGATAACGAGTCCAGAGGTGGATTCTTTGGGCTCGGACCACGTAGTAGTGCGGCACGATGTCCGTTCATTCCAGTGCCCGTAAGCCAATTTGAACTCCGCTTAATTCGAACAATTCTATAGTCCCATTTAAGTTCGAATTAACGAGCTTTTACTGTATCTGCATTTTTCCCTTTCCTTCTGACGTCTAGTGCCCGCAATCGTGTGCTACTGAAGTGTGCGTGATTATACAAGACAATTTGCGCACGGATGGGCGTACGTATTTTTGGAATAGTCTTGCTAATTAACGTAAACATTGACAAAGCTGAACGAGAGAAAATAATGTGCCAGTACAATCAAAGCCATATACACAACGGGAAGATAAACAATGCGGGAAGCTTGCACTAAGTCTCTCAAAGCGTGGCACAGCGAAGCACGGGTCCGTCGCCGCTCACCGGGCAATCTATTTCTCTACATTTCTCTACAGAGCTGGGTGGCCTTTGTTTCTCTTTAGTTCTTTCTTCCTTTCTCTCTCTTTATTTTTAATCTTCTCTCCATCCTTTACGATTTTCTTCACTATTTCTATTTCTTTTTTCTCCATCTGTGATTCCCTTTGCCATCTTTGTCTCACTTTCTATTTCTCGCTTGTTTCCACTTTCTAAATCTTTCACTATCTCTTATATAGATATATATTTCTATATATCTTAACACGCATACACGGAACGCTCACGCCGGAAATCCGCCGAGTGTGTCCATAACGCAAGACCTATACTAGCCGAAAGCTTCACTTTACTAAGTTGGGCGAGTTTATCGTAGCGCCGATGGAAACGAGCTTAAAAGACATGAAGGCAAAATAAACATCAGGTCAATTTTTAATTTGTGAATGCAGTGTAACATTTTTATACAGCTTACCTGCGCACTGTTCTCACTTGCCCGTGCAATTTCCTGGATGTCAAGAGGTGTCGCAGTAACTTGTTAAAAAATGAGCTTCGCAGTAAACTAACATTTCTTGCAAATAAACGTTCACTCGCCAAAGTTTCTAAAAAATAATTTTATGACCACCTTTTTACGACCACCTACGCCAAGGTGAACCGGGACCCGACCAAGAAGGTACAGTCCGAGCTTCAAAAGCTTCTTACTAAGGTTTTCCAGTTTGTCTCTCCCGAAAAGAAGAAGCTTTATTTTCAGCTCTTGTGCCACAACGGGTCTGCCCCAGCAATATACGGTGTACCAAAGATACACAAGCCTAACACACCTCTACGGCCAATTGTTGACTTTACGCGATCTTCGCTTCAGAAGTTATCAAACTATCTGCATCAGGTGCTACGACCACCCGTCGGACACACTCCCTCTTATGTCAAAGATTCGGCACAATTCGTTGAAATTTTGAAAGAAATTTCCTTGGATAATGAAGACCGGTTGGTTTCCTTCGACGTGAAATCGATGTTCACGTCAGTGCCTGTAGATTTCGCCGTGGAATGTTGCAGACAAGTGCTCCAGAAAGATGCTTCCCTTCCTTCAAGAACTCCGTTCGAGGCTGAAGATCTGTCATCTTCTGCATTTCTGTCTCAGTAACACTTACTTCGTGTTTAAAGGGAACTATTACAGACAAGTTTTTGGTACAGCCATGGGCGCTTCCGTTTCTGTGACATGTGCAAACCTGGCCTTGGAGTTCATCGAGAGCAAAGCTTTGGCTACCTTCGAGCACCCTCCGAAGATTTTTCTTCGGTATGTAGACGACTGCTTCTGCGTAATCCACAACTCAGAAGTGTAACCGTTTCTAGACCACCTGAACTCTATTGAACGGTC
Organism: Rhipicephalus appendiculatus; assembly: GCA_030522465.1. Lineage (NCBI taxonomy): Eukaryota > Metazoa > Arthropoda > Arachnida > Ixodida > Ixodidae > Rhipicephalus > Rhipicephalus appendiculatus. Next base: position 7,639 of record JALIZH010020234.1, read on the forward strand.
TATTGAATTCACCGTAGAAGAAGAAAGCAACGGACGAATTGCCTTCCTCGACGTCCTTGTTCAGCGCTCTTCTGGTGGCTGTTCTACAACGGTATACAGAAAGCCTACACATTCGGGCAGGTACCTCAGCTTTGCTTCGGCGCATCCCATTGGTCACAAGCGCTCTGTGGCGGCTTCTCTCTTCAAGCGTGCGCTTCGTCTTTGCTCAGACGATTCAGCGCGAAGGCGGGAATGCGCTAAAGTTAAGCACGACCTCACAGACAACGGCTACCCTCGCCAGTTACTACGTCAACCGGAACTCCGCTCCAGAGAACCTCCTGGAAAAGACAATGCAACCGACCGCAAGAAAACTGCACCCATTCCATATGCTCCCGGCGTAAGCGAAACCCTCGCAAGAATTTTCAAGAGCTATGACGTGCAAGTCGCACACGTGCCCTCGCTCAAGTTAAGAAACCAGCTCGTCCGCGTTAAGGACACATTGGAACGTGAACGCTACCCTGGAGTGGTATATAAGATACCTTGTCAAGACTGCCGTGCATCATACATAGGCGAAACAGGCAACTTCAAACGGCGTATCAAGCAGCACCAAAATGACGTAGCTAAGGGACATGCCGCCGCCAACGCACTAGCTGAACATCATCTTAATACAGGCCACAACATCGATTGGAATTCAGCGACTGTCATCGACACGGAAAAATCACTGTCATCCCGCCTTCTTTTAGAATCTTTATTAATCCAGTCGACGCCCCACACACTTAACCGGACACGTGGAAATCTACCAGATACTTACACCAGATCATTGCGCCATCTTCTACGTATATAAAGGCACGGCCCAATTTATTCGCATGTATGTGAACAAGAGACCCGTAGTGGTCTCGAAACGTCATAAAATTATTTTGTAGAAACTTTGGCGAGTGAACGTTTATTTGTAAGAAATGTATGCCCCTCGCCAGACGGTGTTCCGTCGAACCCTGGACTATATAAACTAACATTTATCGTAATGCCGAAGTTTCTTTCACGAAATAATATTCTGTCAGTCTAATTTATTTTAGCCTAGCGGGCTGCCTACAAGGCCCTACCATAATTCACATAAAAACAGCGCTAAAGACAGAGGACAAGTAAAAGAAGGACACAGACGGCGGCGCTGACTTTCAACTAGATTTATTTGCTAGAACCGCGCAATATATACTTGAGCAGTATCCGACAAAAAATAGGAGGAACGATAAAAAGATAAAAACAGTGAAAACCTATGAATACATAATCATCGTGTTGGCGCGCCATGAACATCACGTGTACCAGCGTTCTGAAGAAAATCAATTTCTTTCTGCGATAACGCAATCGAAGGCCTGCTGACGCACACGCTGCCTAGCCTAGCCATTTCCGCAGCCTCATAAATTTCGCGTATCGTCTGGTCCCGATGACGCTTAACCACAGCACAATGTTGGAAGTCAGGAGAACAGCCGCAGTCTCGGCAATGAATGCCGAGGAGGCCCGACACCGTTGAAGAGACATTGTAAGCGTGCTCCTTCAGCCGCCCATTTAAACACCGGCCTGTTTGGCCTATGTACCTCTTGCCGCAGGACAGGGGTAGAGAGTACACCACCCCTTCAACGCAAGTGACGTACTTGTTCCGATGCCTGGTCTGGCATGCTCGCTCTTCCCTAGAACCAGGATTCACGGCCCTGCACATCCTAGCCAGCTTTTCTGGGGCCGAAAAAACCAAGTCTACTTCGCACCGGCTGGCCCCTTTTTTGAGGTTGTGCGTGACGCCGTGGATATAGGGCGGAACTCTGGGCCTGGTCCGCAGCATTTCAAGAAAGGCATCTGCTGACTGTGCCGAGAGGTGTGTTTCCGAGGGTTTGGACATTCTTTGTAACCATAGAGCAGGCTTAAAGGGGCCCTCTAACGCTTCAAAACATCCGGTGCTGACCGCATCAACACGTAGTGGCGTTCGCCAGAACTATTGCGGGCGGAAATGACGATAGATGGCACAGGCCTGTGATTGGATAAATGTAATGTTAGATGTAATTGCGGCGTTGCATCAAAATAAAGAATATTATTGCATTTCTTTTTTCTTTAGCGTACTTTTTCACTGAACGCGGAATAGACTAAAGCTATCCGAACTTTTCAACTTGAAAACTGCAGCGCCGCGAAAGAATGCGCAGAACGCCATGGCACTGGAGGAAACGCGCCGGGAACGCTCTGTAAGAGCGTTGACAGAGACGCCGTCGGAACAAGATTGATCACTAAAACTACAAAAAAATTGTAGAGGCGTTCGCGAGCTGCCTTGTTTCGCACGTGCGGTTCACCCTTCAAGCACCACAATTTTTGTTACCTTCGCAACGGCGTCTCAATACGTTGGAATTAACGGGCAATATGGCATGCAAGCTTCCGGTACGTAAGAGCTTTCAGTTCATTTCATTGCGAATCATTCGACGTCACAGGGCGAGGGAAACGTGGTCATGTGACCCCGCCAAAAATCGAGTTGAGGGCAGGCGTCCATTTTATTGTATTTTGAATTCTCTAGGCTGAATAACTTCGGAATGCGTGCCCCTATCACTGCCGTTTTTGCTGCACTAATGTCTTCAGCCTTCAGTCTACACAACCCGCTAGTAATATATGTAAAACAACGAGGTCTTCAAAAGTGTTGGCGGGCCCCTTTAAGCAGGGTTCCTGTTAAGCAAGTAAAATCCTTCTTGAAGGATATGTCATTGTCTTTGGTAGCAGCAGATAAGGAGGGAGGTTTTGTTATTATTCCGAATGAACTGTACAAGAACAAAGCGAGTGAAGCTATTTTGTCTGTTTTTGAGCCCCAAGTTAATGTGTCGCTTCCGAAAGTTAAAACCGATGCAAAAAGTCTTTGTAAAAGGCTGAATCTTGATGGTTTGGTAAAAAAGATCGATGGCGGGAAAAATCTTAGCATGGAAATTTTCTTTAACGCGAAAACGCACAAGGTTAACTGTCCTTTCCGTGTAATAGTTTCGGAGGCTAACTCGTGGCAGAAACCGCTGGCACAATTTCTTCAGGGTAAACTGAAGTTATTAAATATTGATGATCCGTTCCTAGCTAAGAGTTCCGATGATGTAATTTCCGTGCTCAAAGATAACACATTTTCCGGCTACCAGGCATGTTCAATAGATATTAAAGATTTGTATTACTCTTTGCCACACAATGGGCATCTAGTATGCATTCGCGAGTGCATTGACAGCTTTGGCGTTGTGACTTATCAGAATGCGGTAGGCATATCTGTTGAAGGTTTCATGGAACTGCTTGATAAGTACCTTAGGTCGACATTTGCAGCGTGGAATGATGATATTTATTTGCAACGTCAAGGGGTATGCATTGGGTCATCCCTTGCACCCATTTTAAGTGATTTATTTTTAGCCAGCCTTGATCGTGCCATTCAGGAACGCTTAGAATGCACAAATGTTAAGAAAGTATTCCGCTATGTTGACGATTTCCTCGTGTTTTTTCAAGCTGAAGCCTCGTCGGTTGCTCCCTCTTTGACTAGTATTTTAGAAATTTTTGAAAAGTGCCTCTCTCCGCTTGGTTTGACCCATGAAGTTCCGGACAGAGGAACCATCAGGTTCCTAGATTTGATGTTAACGCTAAGCCCTACCCACGTGTGTTGGGCATATAAACCGCGTGCAAATAAGCCAATCCTTCCTTTTGGATCGGCACACTCAAAAGTGGTGAAGCGCGCTATTGCGAATACTTGCTACACACACGCACTGCGAAAGTCTTGCCATCACATGATTCGGTGCAGCTTTAGTCAGCAAACTGAACGCCTCACTGAGGCTGGTTTCCCGATGTATGTTTTGACCGCCGTTGCTGAGTGTCTGCTCAGAGAAGTCAGAATGAGCCCAGAGACTAGTGCTCGCACCCGTGCAAAGGAAAAGGGACGTGACAAACGAAACATTGTCGTTATTCCCTATATCCACGGCGTCACGCACAACCTCAAAAAAGTGGCCAGCAGGTGCGAAGTAGACTTGGTTTTTTCGGGCCCAGAAAAGCTGGCTAGGATGTGCAGGGCCGTGAATCCTGGTTCTAGGGAAGAGCGAGCATGCCAGACCAGGCATCGGAACAAGTTCGTTACTTGCGTTGAAGGGGTGGTGTACTCTCTACCCCTGTCCTGCGGCAAGAGGTACATAGGCCAAACAGGCCGGTGTTTAAATGAGCGGCTGAAGGAGCACGCTTACAATGTCTCTTCAACGGTGTCGGGCCACCTCGGCATTCATTGCCGAGACTGCGGCTGTTCTCCCGACTTCCAGCATTGTGCTGTGGTTAAGCGTCATCGGGACCAGACGATACGCGAAATTTATGAGGCTGCGGAAATGGCTAGGCTAGGCAGCGTGTGCGTCAGCAGGCCTTCGATTGCGTTATCGCAGAAAGAAATTGATTTTCTTCAGAACGCTGGTACACGTGATGTTCATGGCGCGCCAACACGATGATTATGTATTCATAGGTTTTCACTGTTTTTATCTTTTTATCGTTCGTCCTATTTTTTGTCGGATACTGCTCAAGTATATATTGCGCGGTTCTAGCAAATAAATCTAGTTGAAAGTCAGCGCCGCCGTCTGTGTCCTTTTACTTGTCCTCCGTCTTTAGCGCTGTTTTTATGTGAATTATGTCTTACCAACTCGCCCAAGCCACCACTTTAGCCCTACCATAGATGCGGGACGGCAATTGCAGGACGGCAAATTGTTTGGCGCAATAATTATCAACTGTTTATTATCAACCAAACATGATCAGCTTTTCTGTGCGACTGAGAAGCTTGCATGGGCTAGAGAACTTTAAATAGTCACTCACTGAGATGGCATTCTGTCACAGTTTCGTGAGCCAACTTTCTTCCACGCGCAGATGTTTGGGATAGTTGAGACGGGTTCCTCTCGAAAGACTTACGTGAACCGGGCGACACAGTGAGCCACAGTGAGGATATAGCGGCTGGCGATCAGGGTGCCTCCGCACTCGAACTTGAGGATTTCGCTCTCGTACTTCAGCACAGCAGCCTTGAGGAAAAAAAAAACACAGATCAGCGGATTGGCATCATACCGCCAAGATACTAAGATGAGCTAAAGAGGATGTTTTGTTGGGCTTCTTGGTGTCCTCGCGAATATGCTCTTTCGCGCCTAAAAGCAAGTTTAAGATGGGCTGGTTTTTTAATGACTTATGAAACAGCAAAATGGGCGCTTATAACGACGGTACGAAGAAAGATTACGCCCAGGACGAACGCCAATTTCGACAGATTTGCTGCACAAAAAAAGCATGAAATATCTGCACAGATACGAATGAAGAAACATCAACACAGCGCATTTTATCCTCCTGTGCTGTTCATTGCTACAGAACATCCTGAGCGGCGCAGGTAGCGAGGTGTAGATAGAGCTGATCTTTTTTAGACAACGCGATAGAAGCAGTGCTAATGCAACCTTTGCGAAGAGAACTAAAAGCGCACGGACAACATCGACGAAAAAAAGGAGCACATATACAAACACACGGGCACCTTTACCTCATCTTTCCTTATTAACCCACAAAGCTTCATAGAATCGTCTCTTACTGCAGCCTAAAATTTGCGAGAATACAGGTGTTAGTAATCGCTGGAGGGCAGACAAACTTAGTGGTCAGCCAGGTGACTACCTGCTACAAAAGCTTGAACAAATGCACGGCACTCTTGCTGTGTGAGCTCGTCGGCGTTGTGTGTGTGCCCTTCCTTTGTACCGTAGTTATAAGAGACAATTTAGCCATGTTAAAAAAAATATCGCACCGAGCCGCCCGCGCCACATGACTCGTGAATGTGAATGCAGACTTTGCCTTCTTTTGAAGAACGTCCTTCTGATACATCTCATAAAGAGAAAGAATAGCTGCCTTTCAGTAGCGACTCAACTTCAAGGGCAATTAGCAGAGGTTCTCGTGAAGTGTAGAGTCCGCTCTGCTCGACAGGCGGCGCTTCGCTCAACTGCATAGAGCTTAGAATGATCTTAGGTCCAAGAATCGTTCGAGAATACGAGAGATAAACTCCAGAAGCGGGAAGCTGCGGACCCGAGGCATCAATTGAATTCTGGGGTATTGCATTCAATAACATCGATATGCTTGTAATGGATGTGCTATTGTAGGACTGCAAATGTTCTGACAACCTGTCGTTCTTAAGAGTACCATTAAATTTAAGTGCACTCTTTCTTGCTGTCAGAATACAGCCGCCGTGGCCAGGAGTCGAACCCGCGTACTCAAACCTGGCAGCGCCACAGTTAAGCGGAAAGATTACCGTGACAGATCGCGCACCATCATTAATCGCACATGACAGCAAGGACCAAACCCGCGTCGTGAGCGTAGCAGCGCAACACATCAGCCACTAGGTTATTATGGCGGCTCGTGCACTGCTTCAATTCCAATAGTTCCACCTGAACAGTAGGCACTGCTGCCGACTATAAAACCACCCGCAGACCCGCAGCGTCACTTTTCAGAAAAACACTGGTAATTATATACAGGTTTTCCCAACTGTCACGTAGAACGATTAAAAAAAAAAAGAACGCCGTTATGCGAAGCAGCCCTAGTACATATTATTCGCTGTTCACTGAAAAAGCCACTCCTAATGTTTTGTTAATCATGTTTAAATTATTAGTGCTAATTACACTTGTAGCTCGAGAAGGTAAAAGCATGTGGGGGAAGGCATCTCTGAATTGGCAGTTATACCATTGTCGCTAGCTCTTATAATGGCGCACATTTTTGCCACAACACCTGTGAACAGAATATTAATACACAATGTGCCGATACTCTTCAGCAGAACACGACTGTTGCAATACTAATAATATTTGGGGTTTTACGTCCAAAAACCATGATATGGTTATGAGAGATGCCGTAGGGGAAGGCTCCGGAAATTTTGACCATCTGGTGTTCTTTAACGTGCACTGACATCGCATAGTACACGGGCCTCTACCATTTCGCCTCCATCGAAATGCGACCGCCGCGGCCGGGATCGAACCCCCGACCTTCGGGTCAGCAGCCGAGAACCATAACCACTGCTCCACCGCGGCGGACAACACCTGTGAACAATCAGCGCAGTTTCTAGATGCGTACTCACGCCCACATTCGGGCAGAACAGCGCCGAGAACGGGACGAAGGACATACGGGACATACGCTGTGTCCGGTATGTCCTTCGTCCCGTTTTCTGCGCTGTTCTGCCAAAATGTCGATGATCTAACTAGCCCAGCCAAGAACCCTTGTTCATGCTCGCATTTTTCACGACATATGGCCTTGAACAGAACCACCATGCACAATGCAAGCAACGCAACAAATTGTAATAAAGAAGTAAGTTCCCGATCTTCGAGGACGTCGCGCATTACTTTGCTTAAATACAATCCAGTCACCCGACCCCCCCCCCCCCCCCCCCCAAAAAAAAAAATAAATAAATTGCTGAATCCTTATATCGTAGTTTCTTGCTCCAAAACAATCATATGTTCGCCCTTAGGTATCGGTTATGTTTTAAGTTAGAAGTTTTATTTACATGGTAAACACTAGCCACAATGTGTTACGTAGATACCGTATTCTAATGTTTGATTTTTTTTTCTGTGTAATGCGCGCATTTCTGTGTATGTATTCAATTACAAATTGATGGATGGATGTAAAAATTATATTACCGCGTGACCTTTTCTAATCTACTCTGCTTATATAAGGCCCTTTTGATCGACATTTGAATTTTGCATTTTTTCTTTCATAGATATATTTATAGATTACGATGGCCCCGCAGCCTGCCGTTCTCTTTACAGAATATCGGGGACGTTTGTATTTGCTCCGAGTCAGTGGGGAAGAAGTGGGTCAATAATGACCTATTCTAAGCTTAAATGAAGCGTTCGCATACTTACACCCGATAAAATTAGTTCATTCCAACATAAGCGTCGTGTGGATTAAAAGATGCCCAGCGGAGTGGTGCGGGGTACCGCGACTGCCTGCGAGACGCTCCCAAAGCGGCACGTCAATTGCGCGTAGAGGCGGAAAATCACAGCGACAGATTGATGGAGAACGTTGCGCCACGTTCGTCCTCGAGGATGACGGATCGCAGAAGTGTATTGCGAAACGGAGATTGCCCAAAGGTGCCTCATACGCGCTGCTAGCGGCTGAAGCCAAAAGCACATCCGTGTGTCACTGGGTCGAATCCCGCTCCCGTATAACGCCCAGGTTTTACTAAAATGAGGACGCATGGCAATCGCCTGGCACTCGAGTAAAACGAATAGACTGCCGTTGTAGCATACGACATAGGCAGGTATAGTGACTTCATGGGGTGTGCCTTTCTGCGCTGGTTGGAAACGAAACTGTAGAGGAAGGCAGGGCCGCCACACCATCGAATTTGAGTTTCCGTCTATAGTTACGCCCAACAAACGTCTTAAGCTTACTGCGATAGTAATGCAGTCGGCCATTCGACAGAGTACTGGTAAAATGCATGGTTTGATGGTGCAGCTACCTACAAGACGCGCAATGCGGCCTGGTGTCGCCGGAATCTAGGTCATCCTGTTAGCAGGATGTTATAGGGGGCACTTGTCTGAATAGTGATATTGTTTAGTTTCATCTTATTGGAACAGCGCAAAAAAACGTAGGACACAGAAAGACTTGACAACACGAGCGCTGAAGTCTTTCTGTGTCCTACGTCTTTTGCGCCGTTTCAATATGAACGCAAACCAACTAGCCCAACTTTTCCTTTCGCTGTAGTTCCATCGGTTTGCACCTACCCATAGGCGGATATGGCATGTCCAAAAAAATAGCAAAAGCACTCGTACCTGCCATGGCCACTCTCCGAACTCGGCCTCGCCTTTCCCGTCCTTGGTGAGGATACGGCTGTTGATGCCGTTGTCGTTACGGATGCCGCAAGAGGCCACATACGGTGTTTCCGTGACGGCTGACGGCTCCGCACAGCAGACCTGGTCTACGCCAGGGCACTGCTGGTTCTGGTCCCCGAGACCGTCCAGAGGGATCTCTTCCTTCGGAGGCAGCTTCCGGCGTGCATCCAACAAGCCACCACCGTCCTCGGAGACCTTGCCTTCCTTGCACTGGTAGTAGGGCACGCAAACGCAGTCGCCCAGTGGGACACCTCCCTCAGGGCCTGTATACGAGTGGTCCCCAAAATGAGCTGAAGCACCAGTGTAGGAGTCACTCCCCAAAATGAGCTGAAGGTCCTGTGTATGATTCACCCAAAAGATGAGCTGAAAAGCTTGTATAGGAGACACTCCCAAAATGAGCTGAAGAGTCTCCTGTCCTGTGAGTGAAGGGCTCTTGTCCTATGCATCAGAGTTCTTTCTCTGTCATGTGTTGAATTCGCGTCATGCAGTATTTAGTAGTACGAGCCAACTAGCCCTGCAACGAATTTCGTTAGGACTCTTTTTGAGTAACACGCATAAGGAGCTGAAGGACCTGTTTTTGAGTCGCCCCCCAAAATAAGCTGAAGGGTCCTCGCCCAGGTAGGCCAAGTCCTTCTGCGGTGGCAGAGGCTGAGGCGGGGGCAGGCGGACACGGAACTTACCGGCCAGGCCGTCACCCTGCTGCGCCTGGGCCGCCAAGCACGCCGCCCCAAGTGTCGTCAGCAAGAGCCACATGATGCAAGCTGCGTCTCTGCACAAACAGTATCACACATGCGATTTACTACAGAGTACAAAAAATGCTTTGGTGAATATATTGCTTGACGTTATCTACTCTTTTATTGCAATACCATTCATGCACTAAGAAGCAATCGCTGTGGATAGTGCATACGAGGACGTGAGCAGCTGCTCACGAGCAGGCAAAGCCAAAGCACCCAACCAGATTACAGAATCAGAAGAAGAAAACAGGCATAGTAAAGTGTAGAAGATCGGCCTCAACATCAAGAAATTACCATAGCGACGACGTGTCCCCGCACTTTAATGCTGGCCTTCAATGATTAAAACGCCGCAAGCATGCATTTCCGACCGAGGGGCTCCGTACACTGCAAGCAAAAGCTATCCGAGATTGGAGTTTTTGCGGGTCATGACCTCTGAAAACTCCCTCGCGTTTAGTGTTACTACCTCATGTTGGAGTAAAAGGCGGTACATGACATAGCTTTACCACCACCTATCTCTCTCTCTCTCTCTCAGGTGCTTAGTAGAAGCATGTCACAATCCAGATTTACTACGTGGGGACCTTTCTATCACGCGATTTTTAACCACCATTTGAGAGTTTATTACCACGTGACTGCAAGCTCCCTGCTTTGGCGGCTTTTGTCTCCCACCGAGTGACGCTCCCAGTTCCAGTGAAGGTATGCGAACCCCACAAATGCTTTTTTTTTTCTTTTGGAAAGTTGGTACCGCGTTGTTGCGCCTCATGGTTGACCCCCCAGCCTACACACTTTCACTGGAATTGTGAGCGGCGGAAGCACAACCAGTGAGAAAAGCAGTCTGAACAAAATGTGCTTGGTGGGAGAAAAAAAATTCTCGCTGGAAAGCCGTCTCCCACATTTCTGCAAATCGCTGGCGTATGTTGTCTAGTGGCCCTGGAGACCGGCGAGTGCAAGAACCTTGCGGTGGATATGTTTGGACAAGCGCTGATGGCAAGTTCAACTCGCGCCGGCGTCCGGCCGAGCACAGCGGGCTGTATCTCACGTGTTTCTTCCATCATGGAGCCGCAGTACACATACGAGCGCAAGCCTCCGAGCCTGGATCTACGCCACGGATACCTCACTTCTGTGCCGAATCGCGACGAACTATGAAGAACATTGCCAGCCGTAACAAAAACAAGCAGCTGTGATCGCCCGTGGTCGTTTCGTGCACAGTCATCGGCTAAAACGATGAAACGACCAGAAAAACGCTTCGCTACGTCGTCGGCACCGAGCCGCCCAGCGGCCGGTGTGAGTGCGTAGTCGGAGCAGGTGAAACAAGCGTCACATAGATATTGTTTTCCAGGAAATAATGTCTGCTGCAGGAAAGTACAGTCCGAATTGTGTATTTTGCTCTATGCGGCCACCGCTGTAAAACAGCGCGAAGGCGAGCACCGAAACGATGCACACGGAACCAACGTGCGACCGCTGGCGCACGGATACGAGAACGGTGAAAACCCGGACTGCGAGCAGTCTCGTTCGTAGTGTAGTTCATCGCTCCGTAAGACGCCGCGAGTATATAGCAGACATATTTTTCATCTGTGTCTAAATGACGGAAATTGCACAGCAGGTGCATACTGTGATCGCCAGCTGTCGTTTATCGCACAGCCGTGCTCCTCAAAAAGGCCTATCGAAGCCGTCGATAAGCGGCGGGTACAGGCGCGGCGCCGCTCTTCTTCGCCGGCGTTCCTGATTATGTGCTGCTACTGCGCTTGTGCACCGCCGCTCAATAACAAAATTATTGGAGCGGCCGTAGTTTGCATGTGCTTACGCATAATTTGCGGACTTTTGCATCAGCAGTGCTAACGCGGGTGCGGCCAACAGGCCGGAGTGCAGGCTAATATTTGGATAATCAAAGAGGTGAGTTAAGATGGGCTTTATACTAAAAGTTTGGTGTGAATCATGGCGACTTGCAGCTCATTTTAAGTTTACGTGTACGCTGTGAAATTTTAATGTTCAATAACACAACACAAGTCTCCCACCGGCGCTACATGGCAGGTCAAGATTTGGTGCCAATATATGCCGGGTGGCCGTTTTACGGTTGTGCAAAGATGAAAAAAGCGCGAGCAGTCGGTTTATGTGGTGTTTTTTTCTGCATTAGTTGGGTGTGTGTGTGTGTGTGTGTGTGTGTGAGTATGCGTACCTATGTATGTGTCATCGATGCCGGGTCGTTTGATGTTAAATTCGAAATACGATGGTTGATGGTGTGATCACGCCCCTATTTATTTTTTTTCTTACCACCAGAAATATCCGCGATAACTTAGTTACGGGAGTAAATTAATAATACATCAGCCACAAGACACTCAACTGAGAAATAGCTCTCAGAAATCTCCGACAAAACTTTGTAAATGCAGTAAAAAATTACTCAGTATTTTCACGTGGTCGTGACGTCGACGAAGGCAACAGTCAGCGGGTCAAAGAAGAAACTGTTTATTTGGCCGAACTTCAGGCCGTGAAACGTAAAGTCAGATTACAGCTATGCACACCTGCACAGATAGCGGCGAACGGAGCGTCGGCCGGCGATCAACTGACGAGCAGTGAAGTGCGTCGGCATTTATACCTGTGGCATCGAATATTCCAGCCTTATCACTGGCTGTCGCGCAAGCTCTGGAATAAGCTCGAGTGTTCGCGCCTTGCGTGCAATCTTAACAAAACGATCTACAATAATCGGGAAGCTTCTCGAACAAAGAGGCGCGGTTTGCGCTGAGCATTGCTGACAGTCTTTGCGGGCGAAAACCGAATACAGCTACTGTGAAAATTAGAAACGCGCGTGGCAGTATACTCGCTGAAACAGCAGGGTAAATAATTACTACCGTTTCTCCGTTCAAAAAGTCGGCCTTTATGACAGTAAATATTTTCCTCGACTAGCACGTAGTAAGAATGCCCAGAAACTGGAACGCGCTAGAGGACAAGGCTTAGCAGTTTCCTCGCTTTGCTGGATAATTTTGGTCAGTGTGTTTCATGAAGTGTGTTTCCAGCATTCCAGGCGTCAATGTTCGATCATTCTGCAGCTGATGCATGGCGCATGCTTACAAGCATATCGCTATGATCCGATATGCGATCCCCACGAGTACTACTGCGAACACCACTCTACATCATAATCAGCCTGACTACGTCCACTGCAGGGCAAAGGCCTGTATCATGTTCACTATACACCCTACATAGCCACGAAGAAAATAAAAAGGTCAGGTCGAGTCCGTCTACCGCCTTCGAACACAGAGGGCCTGCACAAGCTTGATCAAAAAAGCGCGCTACGAATTTTAGGAGGAGGAGGAGGAAAGGAAGAACAGGGAGGTTAGCCACGAAGGTTAGGACGTTTATTTCTAGACTAGCAGCCTGAAGGATCCGCATTAATCGTCAACAGGAAACATCGGTGTAGTATGCAAACTGCCCGAAACAATCATCTAGATGAAGCCGAGAAACTAGCGCTCTCGCAGACCTAGATTGAAGTCATCGTCTTGTGAGGCGTATTAAGTCTTTCTGGCGGTAAACTTTACACCGAAATCAAGGACTATTCACCAAAGGAGCTAACGAGGCCAGTGTTTTTTTGTTAGTTTATTTATTATATGTTTTTATTTAGCAATACTGTCAGCCTTTGCACAGGCCCATACAGGAAAGTGGACAGTAAAGATACAGATGAGCATGGGAGTAACAGAACTGAGTAATAGAAAAGTAGGGGGGGAAAAAAACTAGAGAAAAAAAAAACCGGCAGATCCCACGCACTCTGGGAATCGATGTAATGTGAAGCAGCCAGCAAGGAGCAAATCATGCTGTACATAATATGCATATCATGATTTACATCTTAGGACCTGCCACTTATGTTCGTTATACAGTCACGTCCCGCAATACCAGTTTTGGTGCGTGTGAAGCTAGCGAAATAGCCACGAGCGCGCCATGAGCGTGGCATGCAAGTCATGTTATATGAGAGGTCATGATTTCCATACTACTACTTGTCATTTATATTCGTCATGCAGTCACGTCCCGCAATACCAAATTTGGCGTATATCAAGGTAGCGAAACGGCCTTAAGCGCGCCACGAGCGTGGCATGTAAATCATGGTGTACATGACGTACACGTCATTATTTTTCAAATTACCACCTGTCATTCTATTGGTCATGCAGAAATGTCTCATCGTACCAATCTTTGGACATACCAAGTCAAGAAAACGGCCTCAGGAGCACTACGGCCATGGCGTGTAAATCATACTTTTCATGACAATTTAGTCATGATTTTCATGATATGACTAGTCATTCATGTTCGTCATACAGTCATCTTATGCCATACCAATTTTGGTATAAATCCCATTAACTATACGGCCAGTAGAGCACAAAATCGTAGGTGGCGTGAGATATATATATATATATATATATATATATATATATATATATATATATATACCGGGTGTCCCAGCTATCTTTAGCCAAGGGTTAAAAAATAGAATTATTTGAGGCAGGCGAGTGAAGTCAGTTGAATATTGCTTACAGCCATCTTGCGCACTGCAGGCAATTTTTTGTTTCGTAATTAACTAATTTGTTAATTATGATTAATTTACTAACTTGATAAATATTGACTTTACGCAAGAAATGAGAGTTGCAAACTACGAGAGCGTCTTCAGAAATCCCCATTGCATTATTTGCGATAAAGAAAGTTTTACGCGTACCATTTTTTTCCGTGCTGCAAAGAAAGCCCAGCGAAATACAAAAAAATACCACGTGACTAGCGCATTCGCGCGCCGCGACCGTGCTGCTCTCAGCCATAGTTTGAGCGAACAAAATCAGCTGCGATCACGACCCGCCGGCTGCGTTGCAGCGGTAGGCCGATAAGTTGGCGGTGGTTTCTTCGCCCGCGCTCTCTACAACTTGCACAGTCACGCGCGCCAACTGGCTGGCAACGGGCCAAGAAACCACCGCCAACTTATCGGCCTACCGCTGCAACGCAGCCGGCGGGTCGTGATCGCAGCTGATTTTGTTCGCTCAAACTACGGCTGAGAGCAGCATGGTCGCGGCGCGCGAATGCGCTAGTCACGTGGTATTTTTTGTATTTCGCGGGCTCTCTTTGCAGCACGGAAAAAAATGGTACGCGTAAAACTTTCTTTATCGCAAATAATGCAATGGGGATTTCTGAAGACGCTCTCGTACTTTGCAACTCTCATTTCTTGCGTAAAGTCAATATTTATGAAGTTAGTAAATTATTTCTAAAAAACAACACCCAGACGACATACTGGGAAATTCGAAAGGCACCTATGCAACGAAAAATTTTTTTCTCTCCGAAATATTCCAGCAATTCACTGTTTTCAATGCAACAAATCGGCACGATTTTTTTTTCGAATACATTTAAGATGGTTGTCAGAATGTGGGACGTTTGGCGTTGAATGACCCATACCCGTTCTCGCGCACACAAGACGCTCCCTGGAGTGCAGGAGAGGACTACTGCAGGTCAACATTCTACCTCCCTCACATCAACCGTCGGCCGACCAATTCACCGTGCTCTGATCCACTCAGCCAAGGCATTACCGGTATCGCGATTCGCGAATGCGCAAGAGGGCTAAAGATGGGTTTTGGGCCACGGGTGATGGTTCAACATTGTCACGTGGTCGTGACGTTGACGGCAGCATTCGGCATGATCGAGACGAAACTGTATTAGGGAGAACGTGTGCTCGCAGATGAAGAGTACAAGAAAGGTGTATTGCGACAGAAAAGCTGAGAGGTCGGCCTGAATAAATTTTCCGGCCTGCTACTCAGCGTTTGGAAAGGGGGGAAGTGTGGTAAAGAGAGGAGAGAGAAGGTGTGAAGTACAAGCAATACACACTGTACACTGTTAGTGGCAAACACTGTCGTCGGTAGTATGATCATCGGTGGAACGCATCGTCTTCTATACACCCTTCATCCAAGATTCCAGCATTATCACTGGTGCTCACGTGAGCTCTCGATTAAACTTGACTGTTCGCGTCCTGCGCGTAATCTTAACAATGATCTCAAACATTCGCGATGCTTCCCGGAGTGGTCTGCGCCGAAGCGTTGCTAACGGTTTTTGAGGGTGAAACTCGAACACATCAAACCAAAGCAATAAATGTGCGTGGTACTACTTGAGTAGTATCTAAGGGGTCCTGCAAAGCATCACCCATTACTAAAGAACGCGCTCGACGGCTAACGGCGATAAAAGCATGGTCCTGAGCACCACATCGGGGCGGCTCGTTTCACTTGCACGTTTGTTAACATCGAAGACGCTGAAAGAGCGAACTGCATATATTGGCGCTGGCTAAAAATAAGCGCTCTGGCTATAACGAGTTCGTGCTGAATCACAAATGACTGCGATCACGGAGTCCGCCTAGCTCACCTACAGTCCATATTTGGTCGACGATGTTTTTAGTAACGCCGCATACGACTCCCTAACTTTTTTGTGTGCATAGGCAGAAAACTATTCCACAAACTCAAGCGAAAAGATCCGGTCTTCGTGACAGTTACGAACACAAAATTAAATGATTTTTTTCGAGTCTTTCCATTTTCTTGGCTAATTACTAAGTCATGCAAATGGCTTTTGCGCCAAAAAAAAAAAAGACAGCTTCTCTCGCGATTTCTTCCCTTCGCGCTCCTGTTTTTTTCTTTTTTGCGCCAATGCCATTCGCAATGCAATACCAACTCGCCCAACGCTCTGTTCTTACTAAGTAAAGGCTGCATGTACCACATGAATGAGCGAAATTTGGGTTCAGTATTCTTCACGATAATTAGTGCTTTACTCTAAAAATTAAGGATGAAAAGGCGCGTTTGGCAAAGAAGTCTTCCCGTTGAAACGGCGGCCAGCCTGCCTGAGGCACCACTTTCTGTTCAATCAACGCATCCGCATACTCTTTCCATCCGTCTACATTCACCTTTACCTTGGACCTCATAAAACCAGTAACACAAGGGTACGCATCTATCAGAATGTGTATTCAAAGGCTTTCACCCATGGCGCAATTGTAAATACGCACACAACTGGACACTAGCATTGGTTTTCTAAAAAAAAAATCAAAAAATGCGGTGTCAAAATCGCATCACAGCACTGTTGAGATTTGGGCTTGTTGGTACATACTGAAGACGAGAGAAATAGCGCTGGATGAACGGGGACACAAGAAGAAGACACACAACACAGGCGCTAACTTCAAACAATGTTTTATTGCCACACTCGACTACTTATATCGCTCAAGAAAACCACATGACTTATAACGTGCACAAAACTAATTTCTTAGGAACGACATTTCTTTGTCACTGAGGTTAATCGATGGAGTGCTGACGCACACGGAACCCAGGGATGAGATAGCCTCAGCCTCAACAATCTCTCTAATAAGCTTGTCATGCGTCTTCTTGATTACAGAACATGCGTTGAAGAGCGGTGCGCAACCGCAGGACTTACAAAGAATGGCTAGTCATCCACCCTGCCCATTTTTTACATTGTTACTATGTTCCCTTAATCTATCATTTAGGCAACGGCCCGTCTGTCCGATATATTGTTTGCCACAGGAAAGGGGGATGCGATATACAACGCCTATTATACAAGAAACGAATGCAGTTTGATGCTTCTTGTCACAACCTTTGGGTTTGCCATTGCGGTCATGAAGCCGACAAAGGCTAGCCGACTTTTTTGGGAGCTTAGCTAGTTTCTTTAGATTGTGCGAGATCTTGTGATGATAGGGTATAACGACAAGGTGCTTCGGTTTCTCGACACAGTGCCGCGCTACATCTTCCGGGTTGCGGAGCTTACGAAGCAAGGATTATGCAACAGACGTTTGAACATGCAGAGGGTAACCTGCTTTAGACAATGTGCCCGATGATTATGAAAGCTTCGCATGATTTCGTGCTCACATGACTTGCTTAAAGCATGACGGAAAACAATGGTAGATTATGCCTCTTTTGAACAGTTTGGAATGAGCGGATTGGTATGGTAGGACAGGGCTTGTTCATACGTGGTTGGTATGCCCAACATATGCGGTTTGGATGAAAAGTGAACAGGATGTCGATGAATTTGATGGCATTACTCTCAGGTAGTTCATGAGTAAGGGTCAAGGGCTTAAAATAGTCGGAAAATTTCAATATAACTTGTGCTACACATGACTCATCTGGGTCATTAGTTAACAAAACAAGGTAGTCATCATTAGTTAACAAAACAAGGTTGTCATCGACATACCTTAAAGACTTCCTTGACCTTCAGGCTGTCAAGATGTAGGTTAATCTATCTGTCAATTCTACTTAAAAATATGTCGCTTAAGGTTTTCTTGAGCGATATTAGTAGTCTAGTGTGGGAATAAAACATTATGTTGGAAGTTAGCGCCTGTGTTGTGTGTCTTCTTGTGTCCCCGTTCATTCAGCGCTATTTCTCTCGCATCACAGATAAGGATGGTCTAAAGAATTCAATCCTAAGCTCGTAAGGTTTACCGGATGAGTTTCCCATGCTCAGGAGAACCTGTACTTATATATCATCAGATGTCATTTGTGCTGCGATAGCGCTAAAGGAAGGTCACACGTACTTAGTTTTGGTACAGTGCATCTGATTGTCCTGCTGCCAATTATTCCCGCTCAAGTCAAATGAGCGTCGGCATAAGTGGTCTTCGTGTGACTGCGGAGACCCAGAGAAAGTGAACACTTTTCTAGGTACCCAAAGAAATGATGTTTTGTACCAGGATGCAAGAATCCTGTAAGCATTGATTGAAATACCGCCTGGTTGCTCTCAACTACAGCGTTTTAGAAGGCACAGCCCCTTCCCTTTCAGCAAAAGTGCTGAAACCGCGTTCAGTTCGGCGTGTCGCACTACAGCACTAGCATTACCGCCGTGTGCCCTCTCCTCAGAACCTCGACTGATGCACTCAGAGCAAGCAGCAAACTGTCGTAGTCTATGACGCAGCTAATCTTTGCATCTTGGTCGAAAAGGCGCTCGAACAACACGGACGGAGGAAGGGAAGGACGACATTGCAGCTGAAGAATACACGAATACATGCCAGCTAGCCTTCGGGTTTGTTACACTGTCCATTTATGTTGGCCTGTGCGACGTAAGCCGAATATTACACCAGCAGGGGTAAGTAGACCTGTTGGCGGGTTACTGTGCTTCAGTGATGAAGCAGAAATGGAAACTATGTATTTGATTGCATACCTGTTTCAAACAGAACCTATTCTGTAATCGCGTCATCCACCTTTGAAACTTAGCAGACAAAATTATACAATCAGATTAGCTTGTACTCACGCGATTAAATGGATAGAGTACAAAAACACTTGGCTAATAACTACCCTAGTAGAACCTCTTAAATTGTTGACAGGCAATAACTTCTTTTAGGTTCATAAATATATACACTTAGCTTGACAGTAATCGATATTTTGTTAAGATAATGACGATGAACAGAAATAATCATATTTGCAAGAAAATGATGCAGGCTTGCACGCTTAATGCAGCAGGTCAATGAACGTGGTTGAGCTAATGTGTGGGAAGAATTGCTGCTGAGGTAATAACGCTGTTTTGCTGGACCCGAATCTTGCCTGTTCCGGCAATAAATTTTACGTTCTTGTCAAAGGCAAGGCAGAAGCGCTAGAATTAGGAGCAACATGTAAGCGTTTTGTTGGACTATAATATCCTGGTTTACGACACGGAGTTTTGCGAACGAGCCCATTAAGGTCGTTTCCCCTGTCCAGGGTTGCATGTAGCCGCTAATTCACTTGGTGCGACATTCGCTATTTTATGCATGAACACCGCCTATCCAACGAGTTACATCGCTGAAGTCGCATTACGTTCTTGGTCGCGATAGATATGCTTGTATGACCATAAATGTTTACCTAGTGCTCAAGCTTCTTAATCGAGAAAACACCACCCAAGCACTCTGTATTTATGGTTAACCAACGTAGACAAAACGTGAGGTTCCGTTATTTATCTCAAGCTCAGACCTAACGAAGTGTGCTGTTGCAGCTTTTGACGCCCCTATTGCCTCACTTAAGAGGTGCGCGATTCAAACTTTTTCGACTGGCGACGTTAGCTTAACGAATATTAGGAACACCTAAAGGGTAATATAGGTTCAGATTCATGATGCCGCGAGTATTATCCCTAGCTATACATGCTTAAAAAACCTGCAGAGAAACTAGCTCAAGCACGGAGACCCTTCCAGGCAGCATACGCAGTATTGCTTCATTATAGTGTCTGCGCATTCACGGACCGGCACATTTTCTCGCCTCCTGGATATTCGCAACCTCGCTGTAATATGCAGAGCGCCATGCTAACCGAGCTCGCAATCAGAACGCGTGGAAACGGATGGAATAGCAACTATTCTAGCCATAACGTGAATACAACACAAGACAGCCTGCATGGCGCTGTCGCCAAAGTTGTTCCTATAGCACCGCCATTTGCGAAACGGCAAAGCTGGCGACAATATACTGTTCCTGTTTGGCGCCTCGACCATCCGACTGAACTCGACCAGGCTCGTCAATTCGACATCGCTTTAGGTACAGGCAGAAATTAGGGTTACAAATGAACGATTGCAAAAAGTCACTTCACCCACACGGTGTCAAAGCCAAAGTAGGAACTTTCGAAGGTCATGCCTTAGCCATATAACGAGTCACCTACGGGTGCAGTGGTGACGCTGGCGATCAAAATGCTCCGGAGCCTGTGCAGAGGGCCGAGTGGCCAAGGATGCACCGGCGGGCAGACGATAACCAACCCGAATACGCAATGTCTCACGCAAGTGCACGATAGCTGGAGCTCCCGCCCGTACCCGCCAATGTACCTCCTGCCAATAATATGGAGCAGCCAGAACAGAGAAGCGCCACTTGTTTTTATCTGAGCATGGCAGTACTGGGGAACGATCTTGACGGGACGAGATATCTACGTAGCGCCCAACGTGAAAAATCTCGATGTTCCTACAGAGGCCGCTAAAGCAAAGACGCAAGTCAGGCGAAGCATGGCGGACAATGGTAAAAATTCACTCCCGCGTTTGACTTCGTGCCTAAATACACGTTCGGCGTGATACGCAGCGTGCGCCGTGGAAGCCACGCCCCCCGAAAGGCGACGTACCTTGCTGCAGACACTTGCGACGCCGAAGCCCCCGATGAGAAGATGACCGGAAACCGCCGGGAGCCAGACAAGTCCGTAGGAAGGAAACCACCTTCGGCGGCGATAGCACCAAGAAAACAGACGACCCGCCGCCGGCTGTTTAAATAAGTGGCAAGGCCGGTTCCACGAGAGCGAGGGGGAAGGTTCACGTGACGCGCGGCCTTCACCTGACTAGTCGCGCCGGAAAGTGTCAGTGAAAGGGTCTGAACACCACGGGCGTTCTCATGACGACCTTCACGGCGTCGGTCGAAGCCCGCTCTGCACGACCAGCTTCGCTTTCTACGAAACGCAGCACGTGTCGGTGCTGACGCGCTAAACAGAAATCGGCGATGCCTTCGGTACAAAATCAAGATGCACGTGTCACTTTCGGTGCGCGTTTCCGGTCTGCCCGTCGTGCGACCCAACGAAGATACCACCCAGCTTTTGGAACAGCAGCAAATACGGTTGCGAAAATTCCTTGAGTGACTTTCCTTGACTTGCAGGCACTTTCTAGATTTGATTTCAAAGAACAGCTGGCACTGACTGGACCACGTTGTCCCTTAAAATTACGAGCCGGGACGGAAACACGTCTGATCGGGAAAGGACAAGAGGGCAATTGAAAATGGACACCACAGTTGTCCTCGCGTTGTCCCATTTAATTTTAAATGCGAAGCATTTCTTAACGAACCTCGGCGACTTTGAGCGTATCTATCTATCTAGCCGCCTACGACTTTGTGCTCTCCTGGTCGTATCGTTAATGGGGTTTATACCAAATTTGGTATGGCATAACATGACTGTATGACGAACATAAATAGCTGGTCATATCATGAATATCGTGCCTAACTTGTCATGAAAAGTATGATTTACATGCCACGCTCATGGCGCGCTCGCGGCCGTTTCGTTAGCTTGATATACATTAAATTTGGGATTGAGTGACGTGACTGTATGACGAACATAAATGACAAGTGGTAATATGGAAATCATGACTTGTCATGTGCGACATGACTTGCATGCCACGCTCACGGCGCGCTCGCGGTCGTTTCGTTAGCTTGATATACAACAAATTTGGTATTGAGTGACATGACTGTATAACGAACATAAGTGGCAGGTGGTAACATGAAATACTTGGCATGCATGTCATCTACAACGCCATTTACATGCCACGCTCATGGTGCGCTTGCGTCCAGTTCGCTAGCTTGATATACACCAAAATTGGTATTTTGCGACGTGACTGTATGACGAACATAAATGACCGGTCCTAACATGTAAAACATGTCATGCAAATTGTGTAAAGCATGATTTGCTCCTTAACTCTGCGCAGTGTGTGCTGTATGCGGATAACACTACCATCTCCATATATAATAAATCTTTACCAAGTTTAGTCTCTGAACTAAACACTGAACTTGAACGAATTGTTGCGTGGTGCGTTTCAAACCAATTAATCATCAATCCTAACAAAACTACCTTCATGATATTCAGAAGTGTGCAAAGAATACTACCGAACAGACCTGATTTAATTATAGATGGTCCTATCATCCGAGACTCTAACTGTGTGTTTTTTTTGGGGCATTAAACTAGATTGTAACCTAAAGTTTCCTGATCAAATTGCCTTCATTAAACATAAATGTACTTTCGGCATAAGAGCACTAATTAGATCGAAATAATATTTATCTAAAGGTACGTTATTAGCATTAGCTTTCATTCACAGTCACATCATTTTTGGCATTGTAATTCTTTGCATTATAATTAGTTTTGTTAGTTGTTTTCAGTTAGTGTGCTTTACAACTGTGTTTCAATACATGTATTTCAACTATTGGATATTAGTTATGTTTTATGCGCTTCCTTTTTTGTTCACCTGCTCGCTATTATCTTTTTTATACTTCTTGTTAACTATCATTAACCGAGGGTCCCGCTGCAGCCTTCGACTATAGGGACCCTCGTCTGTATATTTTCCTGTATCTCATTACAATGTGTAATAGTATAATAAATGACTTTGACTTTGGCTTTGACTTCCTGGCTGCTTCGCATTACATCGATTCCCACAGTTCGTGGGATCTGCAGGCTTCTTTTGAAAGTACAACGCTTGTCCGTGGGGGTCCTGCACTCGATACATTGTAAGTGCTCTTGTCATGCAAGCTGTCGTTAGCAGACGACATACCGCAGCCTTAGGGCATTGATTGCGCGTCGGCGTCACTCTTTGCCGGAGCAGCTACAACAGTTACACGAGGTGACGATACAGGGCCTCAATCGCTGTCTCATCTCAGAAATAAGTACGTGTAAAGTGTTGTGTAGTTCTAGATTCGGAATATTGTTTCTATGAGGGCGAAGAGATTTATCACGATGGCGGTTGTCGCTGTGCCGTAGCTACGTTTTTTTCCCCACGTGCGCATTTTCGTATAGTGTGAGGACAGAGCTCGTCGGTCTTCGATGCGCGAGAGTCACGAGGTGCGTAGGCGCTGCACTGTAAGCCGTGAACTGATGAACTGCAATGATGTGGCCCCGTGCACGGCACTCCCGAGTGCTGGTACGGAGAGTACAAATAAACTGAAGGTATGTAAAGAGCTGATTCGCAGAATTGGTCAATATTTCACGCTGCTGGTACAGATTTGTCCTGTCGAGGCTGTAGTTGATTAGAAAAAGTAAAGGGGACTCCTCACAAGCTTTATAACAGCTAACTGTACCAGTAAAGTTCTTTTTTACGTCTACTCAAGGCTGTTTTCGTCTACTTAAGGCTACCTGGGCCATTTGTGATACCGAAGCAGGGTTGCCGTTGGTGGCTACTTTGCGCCAAATTGGCTACTTTTGGACCCCGTTGGCGATGAAAATTTCCAGTTGGCGCCATGGCTCTTTCTTAAATTTGTGGTTTTACTTATTCAAAATGATTTTATTTATTCATCAATAGTAAAGATGGATGAATGAACTTTAATGGGTCCTTTGGAACGTGCTTTAGCACGTTGCGGGCCGCTCGACTCTGTTGATAATACAACTTCTGTTCTATTTGGCTAGAAATTCGGTGATAATATCAAATGACATGGCTAATTTGGCTGCTTTTGGCTTGAGTTCTGGCGCCTTTAAAAGTCCACCCAACGGCAACCCTGTACCGAAGCTTCATCCATTTCCGGTACATCCGAGAAAAACGAAACAAAAAGGGCAGGCAAATAACAAAAGGCAAAATAATAGTAAGCACACTGGTTTTGTTGCGCAGAAGGAAAATCAGGGGGGCGGAAACTCCCTATACCTCCCATGGGACGCGCTCTCGCATGCTGATACGCAGCGGCAGCGCCGCTTTTACTACTAGCGGCTGCCGGGCATCCAACTAGAAATAAATCACAAACAGAACAATTCTTTTATGACGTCACTGGTGAGGTCACCAAATAGAGGGAAAGGGCACAAAACCGAGAGGAGGAGGTTTGCCGTTGAAGGTCTCCTTTCCCACTTCGCATGCAAGCGGAATATGTTTAACTGATCACGTAGCGCATAAATTTCACACGGGACAAGAGAAAGGACTCTTCTCCCGTGTGAAATTTGTATGCGTTACGTGATCAGTTATGCATTACCAACACGCCCAACTTCATACTCTTGTCGGAATGTGTTCGTGCCCTCTTTCAGATCCGCTGGCCGCTTGGGCGACGCGGCCATTCGTAAAGTTTTGTTAAAGACTTTTTTAATTGTGTTCGTGTGTTCTGAAATAGCGAAACTTAAGCGGACCGATTGCTCAGTGAGAGAAAGCTCGATCGACACAAATAAAATGAATTGTTTTATTGTACATTCCATATTAAAAAAAACAGACATACGCGTAGTGTGAAAAAGTCAATCTATAAAAACAGCTTCAATTCACAACTGAAATATGGACATAATGAGCAAACAGTGGACCCAGAATATCCGAACCAATCCCAAAATTATCAACAATCACGAGAAGGACACGTCCTGTTTGACTCAATCACGTTTGTTATAACGGCGCACATATTTTTCTTACAGAATTTGACGACCAAACGAGACAGAAGTTCAGAGGAACAGAGAGGCTTGAAGCGATGAGAAGTTCTTCAAGAGATAATGTCCGCTGGAAACAATGTTTCGGCAAGTTGACTTGTCTTCGTCAGGGCGGCAGCGTTGCCTTGACGAAGAAAAGTTCACTTGTCAAAACGTTGGCTCCAGCGACATTTCCTGTACCGTTTTTAGAAACATTCAGTCCATCACACGTATTTCAGCGACAGTATTAGAAGTGAAGAACCACAAAGTTTCAAACTGGCTACGTGAATTTCATGAACAGGGAGGAGCCTAAAATTACTTCACATCGTTTGAGCTACATGCCAAAAATAAAAGTTGAAAAACTATGTAGCCGATCCAACACGCATTGAAGCCTTTCATAAACGTATTTTGCCGACAGCAGGTAGGCCGTCGTCTCGACCAATTAGTCTACCGACACTGCGCTTATGTCAGTACAGTCATGCTTGCAGAGAACAGTGTTTACTCATGTACTCATGCAAAATTAATACCTGCTGAAATATTGGGTCCAAATACTTGTGCTCACCCGTTGCCACTAAGAAACCTGAAAAACCTTCGCGGAACTGGAAGTCCCCGGGTTAACACACCGCAGCGCCGCGAAAAACATGTGATGCCCGATTCAGCCATGTTCGTCTTATGCATGGTTGACTTGCTCGGCGTAGCTCACTGCGGCTTCCGTTCTCTGCACGCCACAACTTTCTGTCTTATCTTTCCCGTACTTGGCACGCCGACCGAGCAAGATAACTGAGTGCGATCCTGAGCGAGTGGCAAGGAGGAGCGGAGGCAAGTGCTACGAATTCAAGTCAACCACTTCCCGCGCTTCGCCTGATTTAAAATTCACGAAGTAAGAAACAAAACAAGACAAATAAACAAAAGAATAGTTCTTTACAGTGAAATCAAATTTATTTATATCTAAAAACTCGCGAAAGCAAATAAATGCGAACATCCACATCAACCTGCCTTCGTTCAACCAGATCTTAGGATGCCCGGCAACCGCTACGAGCGTGCATGTTCCTTGAAACCGAAACTAGCGCTCAGTTTCCGGGGCCTGGGAAAATGCTTTTTATGCAAAGTGAACATGCGCCAAATGAACGGCGAAACGAAGAATCTGGCACTCGCCACTACTGAGCGGTATGCAATCTTCAAAAAGATAATCTGTTTTTTTTTTTTTTTGTGACATCGAGGTAGAGGCAGCGCATGACAGACAGCGAAGAAAAATGACGTATCATTCACCAGGCCATGAACCTCGACCATAACAGCAGAGCTGCCAAGGTCGAGGTTGACCGTGTGTCGTAGATACAAAATTATCATCATCATGAACCAACGGGAAAATTTTAAGCGCAAAAAACAAGGCATTCAGATGAACGAGAGGACAGGATGGGTGCTATCCTGTCTGCGTTCGTCCTGCCTTCTCATTCATGTGAACGTCTTGTTTTTTGCGCTCAAAATTTTCCCGTTAGCTATGCACCATCTCGCCGAATTTCAAGTTTTGTTAAATCATGAACCAGCACGCGCTCTTTTCATCCTCCTCTTCATCGGCTTCTTCTTTCTCTTCTGTTTCGCTCCCAGAAGACGTGCTGCGCCTCTTTTCCAGCCATGCATGCAATAACTTTGATGGGCAAGAGGATATATTTAGAGAGAAATTCTAGGTGAAAAAATTTCTTAGCGAGGCGGGACTTGAACCTGCGTCTCCGTGATCTGAAGGCGAGCGTCGTAAGCACTCGTCTATCCCGGCGCGCTAGCGGAACATAACGTAGCCTGGTATAGTATAGTATAGAAGGGGTGGGAAAGGGAAGTGAGGGCTGACGAGGAAGGGAAAGGAGAAGGGGAGAATGAGGATGGAGATATATAGAAAGGAAGAGAAAAAGAGAGAAAGAAAGGGAAGAAAGACAGAAGAATATACAAAGACAGAGAAACAAATGGACATATAGAGAAAGAGATGAAAAGACACACATTAAGAAAAAAGGGCGAAAAAAAAAAAACAGAGCATAGCCATGTATAGTAGTGATATAGCAAGGGGCGGAGATGAGACAGGTGAGAGGGTAGTGGCCTATTCAAGTCAGAACCGAACTAAGATGCGCTCTGCTGTGACGCAGCCAAGCGCTACTTTGTGCACGTTGCGCTAATCGTTTTCCTTAGAAAAGAAAATGAGAATAGTATAACAGTGTCTTTATTGCATTGTGGCAAAAAGAAAACTGGATTTTCTTTTTCGAGAAGCCGTCTTCCCGAGAAGCCGATTAATGATCGTGAGTGGCATTATTCGCGCATGTGCCACAAACTTTGTTCCGACGATTGTTGACGCATGTTTACTTGGCATAAAAGCCGGTTGCTTCAGCTCAAAAACATTTGCTGAAAAACAGCGTTCTCACTGCTATTTTTCCTTTTCTCGTACGCACTTGGACTGCATCAAACTTCTCGTTTTTTCTTAGTTTTTTTTTTTACGTCTCTGTCGTTAACCTGATAACAAACGCAAAAAAGATACTTAAATACAAGTAGTCGAACACCCCACGCAGCCCTCTGATTTTATCTAGAGTACCTGCAGAGCGTAATAACTGCGCGCGCGGACTGTGGAAGAGTGAGCAGCCGCGGCTCTGAGCACCGGTTTCACAGTGCGTCAGCACGATCCACGGCGGTATGCCGAGCAAGAAGGATTGCCTTCTTTGACACGCGAATGCCGCCGCACGGTTCGTTCGCTCGAGTACAGTTGAAAGCACTACGATATTAAGGCACATGATCGCGCTCACATGGTTTTATTTCGTATTTCATGGGCTTTGTTTAATAATAATATCTGGGGTTTAACGTCCCAAAACCACGATATGATTATGAGAGACGCCGTAGTGGAGGACTCCGGAAATTTCGACCATCTGGTGTTCTTTAACGTGCACTGACATCGCACAGTACACGGGCCTCTACCATTTCGCCTCCATCGAAATGCGACCGCCGCGGCCGGGATCGAACCCGCGACCTTCGGGTCAGCAGCCGAGCACCGTAGCCACTGTTCCACCGAGGCGGACATGGGCTTTGTTTAAACGCCGGAAGAAATAATGGCCCCCCAGTATATAAGTTGCCACAGAAAAGTCAATGGGCCGTTTCGGAATCCCTCTACAACTTGGACCTAGAATGAGTACTAGAAAATCTGCATATTTCATCTTACTTAAGGTGCTATTGAAGCGAAATATAAAAAAAAAAACAATCAGATGAGCGCTATTTGGCGGAAACCATGTGTTGATGATCCGTGCAACTGACCGGTTAACCCACTTTTTTTTTTTTTGTCTCTTGGTTCAAGTTATGCGAAACACCCTGTATAAGGACAATAACGGTCCTCTTTGTAGGTGCTAGATGCACTGCTCTCACGATAAGTACTTCGCCTTTCAGGCAAATCTGTTAATTTTAGCTATATTCTGCATGATGTCACTGCCGCGCATATCGCATGCTGTATCAAGCTAACGACGAACAGTCGCTGTATCTGCTAATGTAAAAAGTAAACCGGTGGCTTCTTTATACTTTCACCGGCGCTCTTCTGCGGAAATAGGTTCAACTGTTAATGCTCACCTAAAGTTCTAAAGTCCTGAAGTAGTGAAGTTCAACTGCTATTGCTACTTTTGGTCTTCATTCAGCCACTTGATTGAATGCGCTGCGTCACCGGCTTTTCAGCAACTGGTTCCGGTGACGTTGGACCGAACGCGAACAGCATCTAATGACTGCTGAATTCTTCGACATGACTGTTGTCCCTCTTTTCAGCTCCGCCGTTTTGTGTTGCGGAGCGGCCGCACATCGGCAGTGTCGCTTTTTGCCGTCGCCATTTCATTTCTCTGAACTTACGGGACGCTTTGCACGCCTTCCCAACTTGTGCATTCGGATAATTTACATGAAGGGGAACTCCTCTGTTCGACAGCAGCTCCGTGTTCTTTATTATTTAATACTGTACGCAAAGTAGCTTACCATTCCGAGTATATAAAACGTCATAGAATCACCTCTAGAACAAAATTGATCGGAGAATAGGCCAGATGAGGACATTACATGGCCCATAATCCATCTCGATGTCAAAAATTGTTGCATAGCGGAAATTGTATGCGCCTTTACAACAATCCTAAAGGCGCAAGAAATTTTCACAACGATATTGTTATAGTAGAATCACAGGCGTTCTATGATCGACAATGCGCCGCAGCTTGTTTCTCGCTTTACTTCACTACAGTAACCCCGGCTGGTGTCTCCTTCTTACCGTGCGTGAGCAGCAAATTTAATGCAGCTCAGTGACCCATAAAATGAGCTTGATCCTACAATTAATGCCTTCAGAGAGTGTGGTTGTAAGGTTACAATGCATAAAACGGAAAGAGTAATGTCCATAAATGTTGGAAACCTGCTTGGTCATCCTTGAATACAATGACTATGAACGGGGCTGCCATGTCTGCCTCAGTGATGATTTCTTTTGCTTTGAATGCCTAATTTCGTTACATTCTGTCTTGATAAGAGCAATTCAGCAATTCCCCATTTTTGTTTTTCTGAATAGTATCTCCTAATCCACGGAATATCAGTGTATACACAAAAGGTGTCTTTCACAAGATATTGCCACGTGAGTTTAGAAGCAATAATAATAATAATAATAATAATATGTGGGGTTTTACGTCCCAAAACCACGATATGATTATGAGAGACGCCGTAGGGGAGAACTCCGGGAATTTTGACCATCTGGTGTTCTTTAACGTGCACTGACATCACACAGTACACGGGCCTCTACCATTTCGCGTCCATCGAAATGCGACCGCCGCGGCCGGGATCGAACCCGCGACCTTCGGATCAGCAGCCGAGCACCGCAGCCACTTATCCACCGAGGCGGACGAGTTTAGAAGCAAAGCGGGACTGCAATGTCTTATTGCCTTCTTTACCCGCTTCCACATCTTTCTTGCATGTGATCGATTGGACCCCTTCGCCAGCCTGATGCTCAAATGTGTTGCGACGCAAATAATGGATAAGGGATCGCCGCATCCGCCCACGGGTAGTAGACCATCCGGCATTCGGGCGCGCTCTCATTTTCACCGTCATTGATCTGTCTGTATTAGATTGCCTTCGGGTGCAAGTTAGTGCAGTGAACCACATTTCACTTCATTGCCGTCGTAGTCTGCCTCTCCATCCGTCTGTGCGCCATCCATGGCTCGCCGTCCATGGCTCGCCGTCAGCTGCGTTACAATATTGTTGCGGGAAGTTTCGAAAAAATAAACATATAATTAGAAATTATGCACGAGCACAGTGATCGGGTCACAATAATGAAGATGGCGAAGCCTGTCCTCCACTTCTTCGCCTTCTAGATAAGTGGCACGTAACATTTACCTCCGGCATTGAGGGCACCGACTCGGTGCATCCGAGAAAAGACGGTAGTGAAAACGTTCTCCGTACACATGAATCAGTGGTGTCCGGCATATGATAAGGCTTCAGGGGGGACTACGTGAACGATGTCGGAGCAGGGTTCGGTCGATCAGGGCGTAGAGAGTGATGCTATTTCATAAGTCACGTCGGTAACTTGTCGGAATACACGGTAGTGTACACCGTTGTAAGGGAATAACAGCTTTGTGGAAAGCCCCACGCGGCATGCTGGTGACTAAAGCAGGACAAGAGATCTACGAAGAAAGCGGGTGTTCCCGTGGACAGCTATCATACCCAGATTGTGCCCGCCTGCGAGTCAGATAACCGAACGCGCGCAACTTCAAGTATGTACATGATCGGCGCACGCAATATATTCTTGAGCAAAAAATGACGGGCACGTGGAAGGCGGCACCATCGTGTCCATCATAGTGCCTAGTGTCCACAGGCAACGTCGGATTTCAGCCGAATAATAGAAAGAAATGTGAATAACCAGCGGCATCGTGGCGGGACGGGTTATACACGAATGTGGAAAAAGGCAATGCTCCATGCCGATCTTGGTGGCCGGCCGACATGTTCATTGACAGCATGCCAGTAAGGGTCCGGTTCATCCGTTCCGTCAAGCCGTTCATTTGTGCTTGGTAGGCCAAGATCAGTTTGTGTCTGGTCGAGCAAGACTTCAAGGTATCACTGATGACCCTGGGAAGAAACTGTCTGCCACACTCGGTTAGGCGCTGCCGGAGTGCCCCGTGTTAAAGGACAACGTTGTGGATTAAGAAGCCTGCTACATCGGTCGCACAGCTGGTGGGAAGTGCGCGAGTTTGCAAACCAATTGGCATAGTCTGTGGCAACGGTGTTCCGTGTATTTCCCGTGGCCACGGAGCAAGAAATAATTCCGAGGTGAAACTCCGCGGGCGTCCAGATAACTTCACAAAAATTACATGCGCCGAGAGAGGCACTTCGATTGGCGGCGCCTTGTGGCGCGGAGCTGTAACCACGGCGCAGGAAAACAAAAGAAAAGAGAAAAAAAGAGAAGCGTGACTGGTTGTGTGGCCATATGTTAGTAGACGAAGTATGCAGGTATTTTACACACTTTCCACTATAGGGAGAGTGGTGAATTGTCAATTATTCTTTATTAATGTGGCAAGCGCTCCAGGAAACGGCTAATGCGAATTTCGTTCCACATCTGAGGTCGCAAGCAGCAGGTGACTAACTGCTTTTAGTACCTGCACAATATCGTCGTCCCTTTAACTCAATCGGAGTGGATGCTGCAGTTTTGGAGCATGGATTAATAGAGACGATGACAAGATGGTGAACCGGCAGAACCTTCAATAAAACTTCGGTTGGGCCTAGTTGGGTACATAGCTTTTAAGGTGAAAGCTTAGGGGCCCTGCAATACTTTTTGAGCATGGTCAGAAAACGCCGCCGATCGGTAGTCGAGGCTCCCGAGAACACGTGAGCCAAATATTATAGCGCAGCACGCGGCCTGGAATTCACAATAAATTCTCAAAGTCAGCTAAAAATTGCTTTCTGTTCTCTCGACAAATGACGTTGCAAGCTCAAAAATCACTCGTCACCGCCATTGTATCAGCCATTGGCTCATTTGAGCATGGTGCGCTCGGTCGTTACTAAAGCCGCCGCGGGAGGCCGCGACTTGTCCACGCGTGCGCGCGCGATCGCACTGCAAAGCGGCATATTCGAAGAAAAAAAAAGAGAAAAAGTGCTCGAGGTCACGAGGCGCGCGTGACGTATTTTCTTTCCCCCGTGCCATCCCTCCCTGCTTAGCTTCCAGCGCTTTCGTCGGGACGAGAGATGAGAGAATGCAATTGCAGCGTGCGACAAATCTTTGTAAGTCCGCTTGTACTGGACGGATTCTAAAAAATTTTACGGGAGTGAATTCGTGAGGCAATAAGCTCCTTTAGTGAATCCATTCCATGGCTACTTAGAAAAGTGTTGCAGGGCCCCTTTAAGCGCAAACAAGACGGACCACAGAGTATAGAAGAGACGAGCACTGGCGCTTACTAACAACTGCTTTATTCTTCGCTCAACAACGCAAATAAATGCCACAACCACAGAGCTTGCATGCGCATGCGTAACAAGACGTATTGCGTACGTAAAAACAGATTTCTAACGAAGGTGCGCAAATTTGGGATAGAAATAACACTTTGGGATAGAAAATAATAACACATGTAAAAAAAATTACACCATCTCCCGCTACAGGGAACCATGTGTAGATGTGAAGCAGCGGGCGCTAACGCTTACATTGGCGGTGGCGTTGACGCTGGTGCTCATCGCAGCGTTGCGCAGGAGAGAAAACTGGGGAGGCGCAAAGCACGCAGTGATGGAGCGGTGTTTCCTACTGGAACATGCCAATCGCTGCTAATGGGCAATGAGAGACAGAAGACTCCGACTGGACTCAGAGACCCGCAGTCCGCTTTTAGTTAACGCGCACGCTGCGAATTTTTATTGTTCAACAACGCACAGGAGAAATCTCCCACCGGCACCACCTTGCAGGTCATGATCCATTGCCATATATACGGGGTGGCCAGTGAACGGTTGTGCAGCGCGAGCAGTCGGTTTTTTCAACCAAGAAACTCGCTAGCAGACACTGCCTGCGTCGGCCGTCGCGAGGCGAGAGAGGGGGGGGGGAATGTAGGAGAGGAGAGAGAGGGGGAGACGCGCATGCGCAGTGGGAGTGTGGACGCCGCGGGCAGGGATGCCTAGAGGAGAGAGGGGGGGAGCGTAGGAGAGGAGAGAGAGGGGGGGGACGCGCATGCGCAGCGGGAGTATGGACGCCGCGGGCAGGGATGCCTAGAGGAGAGAGGGGGGGAGCGTAGGAGAGGAGAGAGAGGGGGGGACGCGCATGCGCAGTGGGAGTGTGGACGCCGCGGGCAGTGATGCCTAGAGGAGAGAGGGGGGGGAGCGTAGGAGGGGAGAGAGGAGGGGAGGCGCATGTGCAGTGAGGGTGTCGTTGCCGCGGGGAGGGATGCCTAGAGGAGAGAGAGGTGGAGAGGAGGTTTTTTATTTTTATTTTTTTTTTGAAAGGTTTGGCATGCGCAGTAAGGGTGGTCACGCCGCACACCACCACCACCACCACCACCACCACCACCACCGGATTAAGCTTCGCCATAAGATGCTTCACATCTAATAAAGCGCAGAATAGAGAGATGTTAACTACATAATCTCCTGGTCTATTTACTTTTAGCTCACCCGTTTTAGAAAAATCAAGTAGCCCTATACCTATGCAAAACGCAAAAAAAAAAGTTCAGTACTTGTCCCTCATAAAACTTCCCCTAAAAGCTGCCCCCAACATAAAAAAGTGTTTTTTCGAGATAAAATAAATAATAATATCTGGGGTTTAACGTCCCAAAACCACGTTATGATTATGAGAGACGCCGTAGTGGAGGACTCCGGAAATTTCGACCATCTGGTGTTCTTTAACGTGCACTGGCATCGCACAGTACACGGGCCTCTACCATTTCGCCTCCATCGAAATGCGACCGCCGCGGCCGGGATCGAACCCGCGACCTTCGGGTCAGCAGCCGAACACCCTATCGAGATAAAATGGGGAAAGCATGTGTATGCACACCGTATGTCGAACAAACTTAAAGGGACGCTAAAGAGAAAAAACAATTTTTCTCTTATCAATATATTACTCTTAGAATTCCAAAATCACCACACGCCGCGAGAAGACGCTTGATAAGCGAGAGAAAGCGCAAAAAGAAAATGCGGGGGGCGACGTCCCCTTGAAGTTTAGACAGCAAACGCCGTGACGTCATATACTCTGACGGCGTTTAGTGGGATCTACGTAGTTTTTAATCGGGAAAAATGTAGTGAATTGACCCCTGAGGGGGCCATAGGCTTAACATACCAAGTTTAAAAAAAATTTCATTGAGCCAACGTCGCCAAAATTACGACAAATACAGCTTGAAATGCATGACGTCACGCGTGAAGATTTCGGCGGGAAATAAAAAAATGGCACTTAGACCTTGATGGTCTTCTCTATAATGAAACTTATGATGGTGAAATTAATGACATTCGTGTTCTCACAGTAGACTTTATCAAACACAATAGGGATAACTGCGCTACCTGACACACACATAAAAAACCAGACACACACTGCGCCTGTGTGTGTCTGGTTTTTACGTGTGTGTCAGGTCAGTTATCCTTTTTGTGTTAAGATGCACCAACTCGCCCAGCAACAAGTCCTTCTCAACTACGCTTTACCAGTACAAACCGTTTCATTGTTTCGCTTTAGTGTCCCTTTAAGAACTAAGCGAAGGCCATGCCCAGCCCGACATGAGCCCGCCACTTCAAACCCGGGCCCGACCCTAAGCCCGGAGCTTCAGACCCGAGCCCAGCCCGAGCTTGTCGTGAAAACTATTTTACCCGGGCTGGCCCCACCCACGGGCCGGCTTGGGCCCTGGTTTTCGGGTAGGCCCGAGCCCGTGCAGTACACTAGAGGCTATGTTTGAAAGGGCGTCTTGTAGAAGTTTGGTCGGTGCAGCAGGGCAGGACGTACACAACGGCGCCCAGTGTCCATCTTCACATGCGTCCGCAGATAAAGATGCGTGAAGTTTCGATTGCAAAACTTAAGAAATTGTATATTGCCACTGGCTGAAACAGACCTGCTTATCCAGCTTTACGCTAGAAATATTTATGCTTCGGTGTGAGGCTGCGATGTTCCGAGACTAGAAAACAACGATTGAATGGGTCAGATGGTTGTTTGCTCGCAGAGTATAAATTTCTTCCTTGAGGACGAAGAAATTGTTGCAGTGCGCGGCGCCGACGCGTGCCGATATGATGGGACGCATGAATCCATGGCCAAATATTTCTCTGGCAGGCGGCACAAAACTTCTGGATGTGAGCAGTGCACCGCAGGTCGCTGTCTATCCGCATACGTGGACATACATTTATTGCCACTGTCTATTCATCCTCTGTGGTTCCTCAATCACTAAGGTATCGTGGTGTCAATCTCAAAGGCTTGGGTTCGGTTGCAAGACCACTTAAACTTTAGGCAAGTTAACGAACCCCAGGTGGTCAGGATATGAGCTCAAGTGTTCCTAGGGGTCTTAATATTTTAACTAATAAAACACAAATTATTTCTAAGGAAGAATATGCCACCTCAGTTTGGAACCCTTTCTTAATTATGTAATACACTCATTCAACTGACTGGATTCCAAGAGATGGCAAACGCGTGAGGGGGGAGACAGAAAATTAGGTGGGTAGATGAGATTAAGAAGTTTGCAGGTATAACGTGGCAGCAGAAAGCACAGGACCGGGT
The DNA here is from genome assembly GCA_030522465.1 of Rhipicephalus appendiculatus. Taxonomy (NCBI): domain Eukaryota; kingdom Metazoa; phylum Arthropoda; class Arachnida; order Ixodida; family Ixodidae; genus Rhipicephalus; species Rhipicephalus appendiculatus. The sequence continues at coordinate 42,915 of JALIZH010020234.1, forward strand.
TGATTGGCGAAACATGGGAGAGGCCTTTGCCCTGCAGTGGGCGTAGACAGGCTGATGATGATGATGATGATGATGATGATGACACTCATTCAAAATAATGAAGTAGCGGCCAACGTTTTACTGCACAATTATGCTCGTACTCTAAGTCTGAGTTAAATGCAATGGAACGCTCACCTACAAGCACTAGCAAGTCGCCGTAAGATATATCGCTTATATTTGTGGCGCATATTTTACCATCGTAATGATTCAGTCTCGCCTCCTCAGTATGTATCATCTCGAATTGATCATAAGGCTGATGGTCCACTTCATTCTTGTACTTTCTAAGACTCATTCTTTCCGAGGATGTATGAGCTCAGTCTAAAAGGCAGCGCGTGTAAACACGGACTGAAGAAAGAAGTCAAGTCTCACCACAAACGCCGACTAACAACTGACGAGACGCACATTGGGGGGAAAAGAAAGGAGGCACAAAAGCTTACCTGCGCATGCCCATGCAATAGGCGAAACTATCAATCTGGCACGGTGGGGGGTGAAAGATAACTGTTAACTATGTGAAAGATAAGTGTTAAGGTGTTTGATCTCCTCTTTATGCAAGCTAATCGTCCATTGACCCACGCGCATGCACCACCACTACTAGCGATATGCCATGCCTCAATAATTACACGCGCTTCTTCATTCCTGTTCCTGTACAAAATTGCGCATTCATCGAATTTCGGGGTGCACTTAGACTCCCGGCAACGGACGGATAAATTAGGTGAGCCTCCGGTTAGCGATCTCTTATGTTCCAATAATGTCTGGTTAACACAGCGGCCCGTCTGTGCTACGTAGAAGCGGCTGCACTGAAAGGAACCTGATGCACCACACCTGTACGGCAATCACTGAGTTTGTTGGCGTGTCAAATTTCTTAATGCTTGTCATTGGGCTAGTTGGTTTGGTAGCACTGTAATGAAAAAAACAGCGCAAGAAGACAGGGGCTTGTGTGTGCCCCTTCCGTCCCTGTCTTCTTGCGCTGTTTCATTATATCGAAACAAATGTCTGTCCACTTCTCGTCTATTACTCGATCACTCATTCTTTCACTCGTGCGTTATGTAACCACCTTCCCACCTTCATGGCATACCAGTGACGTAGCCAGGGGGGTGGAACACCGTGCCCGTGCCCCCCCCCCCCCCCCCCCCCGATTTTTTTATTGCGTAGCTACAGCTAAGCCCAAAATGACACTCGACCACATCTGCCTGCCCGGTCCCCCCCTTCATATAAATGGGGTGCCCACGCTCCCGAAAACAATTTCTACCTACGCTCCTGTGGCATACATAAGATATTGAACGTCTCAAGGATAGATTCATTAACATTAGCTATAAAATGTGTTTTCCTTCTGAGCTTTTTGCTTTTCTTCTATTGGCCTGTATTAACTTTTTCTGTGTCTACATTACTTTCTGTGTTTGATTTTATCTCTATGTATTTTATGTGCATTGTATTCATCAACAATACCATTTCAGATATTGATCTATCTTTCATAGCAATGTTTATTTTATTACCACTCCCATGTGACTTCTTCGGATTTATGAGATTGCAATAATTAATTCATTAAACCCCCTGCCTTATAATCATTTCGTGATTTTGGGACACGAATCACACAGCCTTTCTTTATCTGATTCCCACAGGCAGCCTCAGCAGTGGGTAGATCCCAGAAATAGCATTGCGAAGGTCTGCCGCAATCACCAACACTTATAGGGGAAACCATAATACACGGTTCAAGAGTACTTCCAAGTGACAACGCAACATTTCACAATTAGTCAACGTCCGATGTCAACAGAGGCACAAAGGGCGTGAGCTACTCGCCACGACTAGAAATTTTGCAGAAGTTGGACATCAGTAAATTCACGAAGTCATCACACAAAAAGCTGATTCTGTCTTAAGAAGTGCATTCAGTACAAAAGGCACACATGTCAGCATCCGACTGAATATTAACTTCTTTCAAAAGAAGGCAAGCTCGACATTGTCCAAGCAGAGAATGAAGGGTCATCTGCAGTGTTTGCTATCTCACGATAGATCTACCAGAGATGCAGTGGTCACCAGAGATACAGTGGTGCCGTGGATGTGGTCAGCGGGATGACTTCTGTCCTTATTATTCAGATTTCTTTCGTGTTCCCTGAGTCGGTCATTGAGGCAGCGCCCCGTCTGGCCGATGTATACTCTGGCGCAGGACCGGGGAATTTCGTACACCTACGAGATTCCTCTGTATGGCGTGCACGCATTGTGAACCATGTTTCCGACGTGCAAAAATCCGAGGCAGACGTAGATAAAAAACAGCTCGCGAAACGTTAGAAGCATTTTTTCATCGGAAAAGCAGGTGAGGAGTGTGTGCGCGATACATCCATTGCGCTGTGCAACACTGAAATTCAATTTCTTTCGCGCCTTGTTTGATATTTCTTTTCTTTTTAATCTATATTGGTTGCTGTGACGGTGCGCCTGCGCAGCTGTGGATATGTCTTCAATAAAATCGGTTGTTAGTGTGCGCCTGTGCTAGTCTGTTCCATCCTGGTGTGCTAGTCGTTCCTTCCTGGCAAGTTGGTATGTCCAAACACCAACTCGCCCAACAGCCAACTCTCTTCAAGTACCAGAGAGCCGAACAAGCAATAGCACCACCATCATCCTTAGACCTTTCTATGCCAATTACAGGAGTAACACTTCTCCAGATTACCTACGATTCACCTTATCTTGCGGGAGATGATCCCATTTTATGCCTGCAAACTCCTTAATTTCAACACTCTTTGCACTCTGCCATCCAAGGCCGAGCATTTACTTCCTTTAGTACCCATTCTATTGCTTCTACAGAACATAATTTATTGGTCCTTTTCTTCGGTCAAGGTCAAACTAGTATGTTTGCTACCCCTGTTTGATGTTTGGTTCATTCTAATCTCTTCCTATCGCTTATATTACGCTCATCATTCGCCGTTAAAAATCGCCCGCTGCCTAGGCAGCTTCCTCTCGAGACCTTTTTAAGCGGAGCTTTTATAAGTTGCAGATTTTGGTGGCGGCAGCAGCATCGTTCGCGAGAAACCCGGCGCGGGCGAGTGTGCAGAAATGTGGCCCTCGCAGTTGCGCCGATCACACGTATGCGCTCTGTTGCAATAATTCTCGACCGCGGGCTTCTCGGCGATCAGCCGTTCACACTTCATTGTTGCGTTTCACTGTTTGTATTTCACTGTTTCCTCATGAGCGTCGTTGTTGCCTGTAGCAACAGAAGTCTTCTATTGCTAAGAACATCTGTGAAGGTTCTATTCCATACACAGAGGCGCCAGGAGTGCACGAAATGCTAACATTCTCACTAGTCCAGCTGTCAGCTATAAGCAATGTGAGTAGTGTGTCTTGCGATGCCATATACTTGATGATTTGACCTATAAGGCAAACTTGGTTCTGCGATTTCTGATAATCAGTTTAGCAGCATATTTGTATTCGCTAAGATTGTCACTTGTAAGACCCGTGCGTTTTTCTGTAGTGCAACTTGGCTGGTGGATGTTTTTACGATATACAGGGTGTTTACAGAAATGTATCATCAAATATAAGCGAAATGGAATATTTGCTCGCTGCCACCATAATTGCTTTTTCCGCAGTGCGAGGCATCATAAGATGACTAGACGCAGTAATTACGACATAAATAAATAAAATCAATTAACTTTTTAATTGGTTAGGTAAAATGAGAGAATTGCTCTTTTGCGTGCGAAAAGGCCATTGCCGCTTTGAGATTCTGAGAAATCCGCCTATGGTAATTATTGCGGAGCAAGGAAGTTCAGTCAGATTAACCGGCGAAACCAAAACCACAGCTCCGATGACTGCAACCAGTAGACGACGAAAAGGACGTCACTGTTCAAGACTGCGATTACAGTAGTGTCAGTTCTTCAGCATTTGTTAACGTACGTGCGCCATATGTGCTGCAATCGCAAAGGAAAGCCGCGCAGCGACGAAGCAACGCTACTTGATGGTTGGTGCAACGACGCTTGCCAGTCCTGGATGTTTCGGGAAAAGTATCGCAGTTGCGCTCTTCACAATTTCGATTTCGGTCGCCGGCGGAACTTGTCCAATTTTATTATTCGCTAAAGATTGCAAGCGGCTGCTTTTGTGAAATCTGAAAGCGGCAAGAGGCTTTTCGCAGGAAGGGCTGCAATTTGACCATTTGAACCACCGGTCTCCACTAATTAAAAAGGTCGTTAAGGGAATTTCTTTAATTCTTTTCGTAATAGGCGATATTCGAAATGCACAGCGGCTTCTGTCGACAGATCCGTAAGCTCGATCCGCCTTGTTTTTCTGGGCGCGAAAACGAAACCAGTCACATATCGCAGCCTTTCAGGTGCTAGCTGCGGGTTTTTATCTTCGTTCTGCGATGACTTCCCAATGCTTCTTGAGCTCTTCAGGCAACGACGGAGCCGTCAAAATGACGAGAACAAGGCGCAAGCTTTTTACCGATGCGAACTTGTTTCGTCAACAAGATCGGCACTCTGCTCTGATTCGGAAATGATCGGCGCGCGCAAAAGAAGCGCTCTTCAACATCAGTTCTTATTTATCCGTGCAATTCAGTTGCGCGCCTGCAACATAAGCTAGATTTGCAGAAGAATATTACGTTATACGCATTTTAAAGCAGACAGCCGACGTCGCACACACTCGATAGAGCATGATTGATCAACGTTAGCTTTCAACGAAATCAATAATTTACGCATATAAACGTGCGTAAGCGGTGCCACAGGTGCTGCTGCGCGCGTCCGCGTAAACTCATTGCCGCTACAAGAAACGAAAGAAAGGGAGATAATTAGAGCGAGGGACGAAGAAAGAGATAGAAACAGAAATAGAGGGAAAGAAAGCATAGCATAGCCTTGTATAGTACATCCAAAAGAAAGGCAAGAATGGGAGGATGGAAGCTTGCGGTGAGGAATTCGTACACAGGGGGTGGGTGCTGGAGCCTTGTATAGTATCACTCTGCCGTCTCTGTTCGATCCGCCGAGCACGTTCTTCTGTCCCCGCAGCTCGTTGCCTCCTGGTTTCATTCCGTCGTTGATCCGCTGCCTTGGCACGAGGTGCCGAACTAGACGACGAACCATCCTCATCTTGCCTGACCGCTTCTTACTCACGATCGACGTTTCTCGAGGCGTGCGGCTCGCTCTTCCTCCGTCTCCTCTGCTCACTGCCTCCTCTTGGTTTCGTTCCGACGACGAAGCCTGGCTTCTTTCAGACACTCCGACTCGCTTTCCATATCTGTCGACGAATCCCGCCGAGCCGCCCCTTCTATATGTACGATGGAACGCCGGCTCTCCTCTGTTGTTGCAACGCGGTTTCACCGGCTCCTCCACTGGCGTCATGCCAGATGGTGCGGCGAGCGGCGCCGCCAGCTGCGGCAGTTGCTAGGCAACGGCTCAGTTCACGCTGTGGCCACAGGCCACAACGAAACGGCGACAATACATCCAGTGTAGCTCTCGTTACAAAAAAAGAGATATGAGAAGGTAGACAGTTGCCCGCCGCGGTGGTGTAGCGGCTAGGGTGTACGGCTGCTCACCTGCAGGTGGCGGGTTCGATCCCGGCCGCGATGGCCGCATATCGATGGTGGCAGATGCTAGAGGCCTGTGTACTGCGCGATGTCGGTGCACGTTAATGGGACACTGAAGGCGAATATTAAGTCGACGTTGATAGCTGAAATAGCGGTCTAAAAACCTCGTAGTGCTACGTTGGTGCCAAGGAAATGCCTATTTTGAAATAAAATCACATTTTAGGGGTCCGCATGGCGTTAGCGCACTTCAAATCACACGCCTGAAAACGGAACTTGAGACTTCACAGTTGCCGTGCCCAACGTTGCCCGCCTTTACTGCGCGGCCGCCTACGCTATCGTAGCAGCAGAAGAGCGAAAGTAGCGGGAGCCACAGCAGCAACAACGGCCATTGAAGCTTGCCGCAATTAGAGCACACTGTACCGCAATGTATATTTGTGTGGGCCGGGTTGAACTGGGCCCCGCTAAATGGTACCACCTATCCAGCCTAACCAGGCGAAAACGCAACTTTTGAACCACTCGCGCCATTCCCCATAGTAACGGCAGGCGGTTCTTTTTTCTATGAATCAAGCAGAAACGGACAAGCAGCGTTTTATTACGTGTTGTAATGCACGGAAGGTTCTTTTTTTTTTTTACTGCAGCTGGTTTGATTACCAGTGATGAATTGTAGGCGGACGCTGTTACCTCATTGGGATCATTTCCTAAATGTCCCACTCGAAGCGCATATGTGGTGTCGTACATTTACCTTAATTTCTCGATTAGTAGAGCACTGCTGTTGATAATATTGCCGTTTTAGACATTCCCAAAGATTGATCTTTCACTATGACGCAAATTGTTATTTCCCTTAGTGTCCCTTTAAAGAACCCCAGATGTTTGAAATTTCCGGAACCCTGCAATACGGCGTACCTCAAAATAGGGGCTTTTAGCTTGAACGCATACATCTTTACGTTACCGTGTTACCGGATACCGGAAGGAATCTGCGCATGCGCGGGTCTTTATGGAACGTAGACTTTTACAGAACGTAAACTACTCACCGGATAGGCTTTGCGTTTTCGGCCCTGTCTCGCAAATCCACCTTCGTTCGTGGCTACTGGCAATATCCACTTTGAGGGCACTCCAGCCGCCGAATCAAAGTAAGTCGAAGTGCGAGCGATCACCTTCATTGTTTCAGCAGGATTGCCGAAACTTGTGTGACCGCGCATGCCGAAGCCGTAAACGTGAGAGGCCTAAAGCCCCTGACATGCCTGACATGCTGGATAGGTGGCGCCATCTAGCTGGGCTAAGATGAACCAAGCAAGCGCCGAATTGGTATTAGAGAAACATCGTACATTCTACTTCTGATGTGAATGCTTTCCAGCGACATAACTACGAATGAGTTGCCTTTTTAATCATTTTTTCCCTCAAATACACTAGGCGAAAGCAAACATGTCCATGACTGTGGTTGCACAAATCGTCACAAGATGTCGACACCATCGTCCGGTAACCCCGGTAACCCGATATGTTGATGCTTTTTCTCGTACGTTGGCATACTTTACACGCTAAAAAACCTCTTTCATGATTTTGCCGCAGTGGTGATTCAATCTTATCTAAATTAAGTATATTTTAAATGCAGTTATCATCCCAATTTAGTGGTTTGCGCAAACGTAAAGGTATACATTTACGTTCGTACGTAAACGTTTACGTATGGGAGCTAGAACATTCCTAAAACATACGTTCCGGTAACACGGTAAACGCAATCCGGTATTCCGGTAACACGGTAACGTTAAAAAGTATACGTACGAGCTAGAAGTCCCTAATAATACCGTGGTTTTGGCACGTACCCCAAGATGTTATTAGGTGAACAGTTGAACGACACAAATTTTATACAACATAAAAGCCCCACTTAAAAAATAATAAAACAAGGATTGCAAAGAAAATAGTCACTCATTAAAGAAATACTAGCACAAATTTTAGTATTATCGGGTTGTTGCTCTAAATAAAAACACTGGTGTCAAGAACCCTAAAAAGAGTGTCGCAGTGTTAGGGAATACATTAAATGTATTTTTAATACCGCTACCTTAAAACTGAGATTTCGGTTTCGTTATCGAGTGGGCGGTTTCGCAGTGACCGGGTAACACAAGTCTGACGTCACGAAAATAGTTCCACTCGCGACATACTAGCAACAGCTGTCAATTTACTGTCAGTCGCGCGTGGTTCACCTAAACAACGACGAGTGAATTGTCGTTCAGAGGCTCTGACAGCGATTTCTGCGATTTAGGCTGCGTACACGACGCAGATTTCACAAACCCAGTTAACTGCGTTGACTTGTCGTGATAATGTCCATTGCGGTGGGGTTGGCTCGCAGATGCTGGGTGACGAAAGCTTTAAAATCAAAGTAAAATATTTTATACGTGTTGTCTAACTCTGATGTGTGGAGAGCGTTGATAGTGCACATCATGAAAACGAAAAATGTTCCTTTTCGGGTGCCTGAAAATAGTGTCAGCACTTCTTTAAATTCACATCAACGTAAATGGCTATTAAATGATGCTAGGTGTAGTGAAGGGTGTCGTTTCTCGCAGAGAGTTTTGTTGTTAGTCACAGCAGCTATGGCGTCGGGAAGATCCTTCCACAGTGAGATTGCTTGAGGCAATGCAGATAGGTTGAATGCGTGTGTTCTGCCAAAAATACGCATAAAGCTGCGGTGACTTCGCAAGCGTGGCGACACGCGATCCGATATGTGCAGAGGGAAACGAGACGGCTTGATGCAGTGGATGTGCAGTACTCAAGGATTGAAACCGGACGACTTGGGGCTAAGTAAAGCACATACATTCGTTTCCAGCGTCTTCAGTTCGGGTCATATCGGCGTATTTTGACTCAAATGCGTATATCAGAGCCAACATTATTTTTAGAGACCACATTCGTCGCGACATGACGTGTTATCCCGAACAATTGCGGATATCAGTCGTTATACTAAAAAAAAATGATGTCGCGTTTCAATCCATGGGCGTCGTACTTGTGAAACAACACAAGGGCTCTTTTGCGGAGGATATGCAGTGGCTGTAAATCGATATCGCGTATAACTTGTGAAACAGTGTTTTGAAATTCATAGTTCTGAGTTATGAACTTCATACAAATTCATTATCAAATGGCGAGGAGACCAACTCTGTGCAAATAAAAATTCAGTCGTGGTGCTGGATGGTGTACTCGAGTGTACGAAAGTTTTAATGGTCGAGATTCGTATACCCCTGTGTAGGCCAACACGACATCATGTGTTCGAAGTCTTTAAATTAACCCAGCCGTAATTTACTTAAGCGCTTTCATTTGTCTACCTCAGAAAGTTGTACCTGGTAAAATTTGAATTATAGGCCGACTTAGAGCTAATGTGTCTAATCAAGTCGGCCATTTAATTCAGACATTAACCGGCGTGACTTGGTACATAAAGTAAGCAAACTTCTTGTAAGTTTGCCACCAATACGCCGCGCTAGCTAACGCCCTCAAGCTCTTCTCATTGCCCGCCCCATGCCCAAGCAATGTCGCTTCCATCACAAGAATTTGATATGTGTTCATTCTCTTATAGCTAGAATACGAATGGCGCAACATGGACAGTGCTGCGTCGCGTTGTCGCGCTTGTAGGTACGCAGTACATACACACGAAACACCGAATAGTCGAAGCCTGGCTTACATTTGCACAATTCATTAAATAGATAGCACAGTTCTTTAGAAATGCCGGGGCTGGATTTCCAGTAAAGGTGGCGTTAGCATTTTCCTCACATAGAGAAATCAGTGACCTCATTTCGTTATGTTTTCCCGCTGGCGTACTCTCCTTAGGGTTTCGCAAGTCATGCTGCTAACTCGAGACCATACTGAACTTGTTTAACGGTCATTATCGTGGCTGATTAGCGTCTTCGAAAGCACACATCAATAAAGTTAAGGCGGTCGCCTTAACTAATCTTCCCACTCGTGAGAGCTGTCGTTATCGTCGCTAGCAGCCAGACGAATTTGTCCTCCACTTCTCCGCGTGGCACGCCTAAAGCATTTTCCCGTCTGCGAAGTTGACGCCCACGCGTGCGGGGGTTCCCCAGAAGACCGTAAAATTTGCACACGTGCTGTTCGCTTTGCCACTACACCGGTAGATGATGACAAATCGTCAAACAAGGAATGCCACTAGAGTACAGCTTTTCACAAAAAGGCCTTGCACGTCAAGTCGCTGCCTCCTTTTAAACACGGGCTGCAGTGACAGTTCTTGTGCGACGATTTCAATGGCTGCCAGCATACGTCTCCTCCTGAACTCGTTTACGCTGGTAAAAAATCAATGCTAATTATTGTACGCAGCCATTATATGATTGCACGCGTAATAGAAAAGGTGGATCGAGCGCCTCCGTGAATGCATATATTTAGTGATCAGCTTTTGGAGAGAATCACACCCATCGACGCACAGCGAACGATGGTAGAAGTCCAGCGAGGCGTCGTCTGGGCTTCTGCTCTTTGTCACCCAATAATACCAGTCTAATATGCTCCGTCCAGGCGTTAAACAATTCGGTATGGGGGAGACGTCACTTTTGTTTGACTGCGCAAGACAAGAGCGGTCTGTAAGGCCAAGTGACACTCACCGTTGGTTGACTAGACTTGCGGTGGCGCACGCACTGAGAGCTGCGTCGTGCGAGCGTGGCCGACCTTGGTCTGGTCCAAGCGACGACGAGCAGCGCGGAGGAAAGGGGCTGCAGCGATTGCCTCTCGACTCGGAAAGTGCGGGTTTCCTCCTTAATGTTATGCGCCGTCTTAGCAAACGTCTCGACGTAGGAAACAAAACAGGCCCCATGTCGATTAGTGACGTCACATGACGTCGTAGATAGCGAAGTTGGCGCGCCCAGCGGTAACCGGTTCGGGATTTCACACTTGGAAGGCGTCAGCGCGAGCCACCCAGATTTGTCGCTTCTCTGTGCAGTTGGTCCACAATCTTCAAGGGATACTACACGATATTTTTTTCTCTAATTGCGCAAATTTTGAGCTAGAAGCAGGCTGCTGATATTATAATAGGGCGGTGTCTATATTTTATTTCTGCACTAAAATAATTTCTTCCACTTATAAAAAGACTAATTTAAAATAATCTGTAACTCTTGTAGACGAAATATTGCGTATGCGCGTGAGGCACTGCGAGGTTCCAGTCGGATATTTAGAATCTGCAAGCTAACCACACAAGTCCAGGTTCATCTTTTTCTCCCGATGAAATTATTATTCTAACTACTACTTCGTAGCCAGCAAAGCGGCAACCCTGATTTTCTTTTTGCTGGCTCGCTGAAGCGACTGATAATAAAGTGTAGCTTAAATTGATGATCCTGAGCAGCAGCCTTTAGAGCAAGAACCACCTCTATCAACTTTGATTTTGTCAGTACGTCGGCAAGATTCAGGTGAAACTCCTTCGCGAGCTCCAACAACTCCGGTTTATGCAACAACCTCAAGTGAATTGCCATTCTCAGTGCAAGTGTCTTACTTTACGCAACCACAACGTCGCCACAGCCTAACTTGGAGAAAATGACACCCCCCAAATCATCCACCCTTTTTTTTTTTAACGCAACACTAATGGTCTGTATAAAATCGCTGTATAAAGTTGACAGAAGCGGATTTTTGTTTTATTTACATATACTGTCGTCTCTTTGCGAGTCATTGCAGGGATGGGTACAGAAGTTGCTAGAAAATCAGGCTTAACATTCAAGTTAGCATACAAATAAACGCTTAAACTGCGTGAATTGACAAGCACATAGAAAAGCAAGTTATACAAATGCGCTTATAACCAATCAACATTGCATCAAATAACACGTGTTAAGTGATAGAAAAAAGCACAAATCTACATAAAGCACACAGCACATTTAGAACTCGTGAGGTACGTGACGATGAATTTCTTCCGCAAATTGTGCGGGACGTAACTGGCGAAGTGCGCCGTCAAGACCGGTCCCAGAGTTCGACTGTGGATGGGAAAAAATGAGAATTTAAGACTGTTTAAACGTGGACGGAACGAGACAAGATTAAGGGGGTGATAGCTTCGAGTAGCGCGAGTAGGACGCTTCACAAATTAAACTGGTGCCGCGATAACCGATGATTCATGAACAATCTTCAGTAAAGTGACAAGGCGTTCGTACGTAGTACGTGTATGCGCTAGTGTTTCAAGCGATAAGTTATGTGCGTGCGATGAAGGAGAAAAGTGGCGATCGTATCTGCTATATACAAGCCTTATGGCTTTCTTTTGCAAAGATTCCAACTCGGCAACGTCACTAGAGAAGTAGGGGGGACCAAACAACGGACACGTACTCCAAGATTGGTCTGGTTAGTGTTTTATATGCACTTAGTTTGCAGTCCTTGGTAGCATCCGTCAATGTACAGGTTTAAATAGAATAGTTTGCGAAAGGGCCTTCGAGTTAATGCGGTAGCCTATATGCTTTTCTGCCATTTCAAATTATGCGTGAAAGTCATCCCAAGGTATTTAAACTCTTCTACGTGTGTAATGTTAGTTGCTCTGCAACCATAAGGAAAAAAAACGTAACGGTTTAATCTTATTGGAGAAAGTCAACGAGACTCTCTTCCTTAGATTAGTAGATAGTCGCCAAGAATCACTCCAAGTACAGAACATACAAAAAAACTCATTTTATAGAAATTGGTCAGTACTGATGGAAATTACAGAATATAGTACACAGTCATCTGCATAAGCACGTAGTTTTACTGGCGTGTTTTGAGCGACCTTCACGACGTAATTAATACAAATGACACATAAAAGCGGACACCGGATTTAACTTTCCACGGTATTGGACTTAGCTTTGTTAAGAGAAACATACTGATATCTTCGATACAGGTAATCAGCGATCCAAGTCATCAGTGTGTCATTTTTTATTACCTCATGAAGCCTGAGAAGAAGTTTTCTGTGACAGACATAGTCAAATGGATCGAGGGGCACCAGGGTTGCCATCGGTGGCTACTTTGCGCCAAATTGGCTACTTTTGGACCCCGTTGGCGACGAAAATTTCCAGTTGGCGCCATGGCTCCTTTTTAAACGTGTAGTTTTACTTACTTAAAATGGCTTTATCCATCAATAGTAAAGACTCTGTTAATAATACCGCTTCTGTTCTATTTGGCTAAAAATTCGGCGATAATATCAAATGACATGGCTACTTTGGCTACTTTTGGCGTGAGTTCTGGCGCCTTTTCATGTCCACCCAACGGCCACCGTGAGGGGCACGGTTCGCTGTTAGAAGTGTAGCCACGGGTCGTCAACGTTAAGGGACTATCGGTAACCAGTAGGTATCACGTCCGGGTCACCACTGTAGCGAGATGGAGACGTGAGACGACGTCGTGAAGGCGGCCGACGTGGCCGTGCCGAACTCTCGCCACTTTAATGGAAGGCCAAGCGGCGGCGGCTGCCTGCGTCCGAACAGCCAGGCGCGTGAACTCGTTCTGTCTGCCTCGCGCCTCGAGCTATCGCATGAGCTGCGCGAGAGGCGCGGCGCGGTGGCTAGTAAATGATGATGATGATGAAGGGCGATGATGATGGCGCTACAGAAGCAAACCTGATGAAGACAACAGGTAACGATATCATGGAAAGCAAAGATGACAGCATTTGCGACATTTAGCTGCTGTGTTTTACTGCAACATAATTGCGAATGAATTAAAGTGGATGAAAAAGCTTTCTTGTGGGGGGGGGGGACGAACCTACAGCGTTCAAATTAGGGTACTCACTAAACATCGCAGCCACGAGTCCGGTGTAGCAGGCTGAAAGCGTCGCGTCCGCTGTATTCACATCTTCGGGTAAATGTGCAGCGCGGCACATACAAAAGACAAGAAACGGACAACACGAGCGCTGACTCTCAACTGAAAACTTTATTTCGAGCACTTCGGGTAAATGTGCAGCGTGGCACATTTCCCCGAAGATGTTAATATACCAACTCGCCCAGATAGCCGCATTAGCGCTGTATTCAATTGCTACTTGGCAGTTGGGGCTCGGAGTTTTGTACCTCTACTTGCCAAGGAGTTGTTACGAGGCGAAGTGAGCTCAAAGAGCCAATATTGGAGTTCGCACCAAGTCCACAATAGGATAGGGAAGGGCAGCGCAGAGAAAGGTACGCACACTAAACAACATACTTTTAAACGAGCCTTGTAACGCCTCGCTAAAGTTGTCATAAAATGACTGTTCTCTTACAAATGTCATGCTGCAATTTTTTTTTCAAGTTCGTCACATATAAGCCAGCTTAATGCACGAGGTGCGCACTTTTTTTTCTTTTTTTTTTGTCCTTTCATTGACACGAGCGTGCTAGAAGGTACACAGGCCGGTAGGCGCACTCCAGCACGCAGAGTTTAAGTGACCAGGCTTTGAGTTTCTTGAGTACATATACTATTTTTGAAAAGCAAAATGCACCCCTAAGCGTAGCTTCCGTTTGTCGCATTCACACTGGCTGCAATCAAAGGGGATCGCGTACGCAAAGATCTGGGTTATCATCATCCTCCTAATCATCATGAGCACTCCCGGATGAAGGCCTCTCTCAATCATTTTCAGCTTCTTCTGTGTTACACGAGTGGGAGGAGGAGGAGGAGGAGGAAGAGGAAGGAAAGGCAGGCAGGTCAACCAGACGCGCGTCCGGTTTGCTATCCTACGCTGGGGGAAGGCGATTAAGGGATGAAAATATAGATAGAAGAGAACATACATAAAAAGATACACGTGAGCTTAAACTACACTGTTGCGTTCGATAGTACTGGACGTGAATAGATAACATTTTATTACTGCAAACTTCCTAATTTCACCCGCTCACCTAACTCTCCGCCGTCCTCGGCTGTGTTACCCATATCCTGGTGTTCATTCCGTCGTTCTGACTTGTCTATCCTACGCAGTACTCGACCGGCCCAGGTGCGCCTGTCTTTCAATGTCAACAAGGATACTAGCTACTTCTGCTCTCTCCACTAAGCTCTCTTTCGATCTTTTAATGCAATCCCTATCATTTTTGTTCTAGTCTGCACTGCGTGGCCTTGAACTTTGTTTCCATGTTTACTTGCTTTTCTGCAACCTTTTACCCGTACGTGGCATTGACAGTATGCAGTGTCAAGACACTGTGTCATGACACTGCATACGCTTTCCTGGTCCATGTTCTGTTTGCCCTGGCCGGTCATGACTATTCTCCAGCTCGTCCAATTTCCTACCCTACTACAGTATACAGGGGTTGTAAGCAGGGGTGCAAACGGGGGGAGGGGGGTATTATGGTATTTAAGACCCCTCCCTCCCCCCTTCCCCCAGAGTATGTTTCGCACTGTCGAACTATGTATAATGCGTTTCACAAATGTCTTACAGCGAAAGCTGTTATGACATCCCAAAAGGGCCGATTTTTGGCGCCGTAGTCATCCGTCGCCGCCGCCGCCGCCGCCGGTGTCTGTAACCGCTGTCGCGCGAAATAAAAAAACGAAGTTAAATAAAAAATACCCGGAATAGAATAGGATACGAACCCGGGCCCTCTGCGTGGCAGCCCAGTATTCCACCACAGAGCCACCCTGTGCTAGAACATCCGGTGAAAACTGACCCAATCCAGGCTTCATGTCGGTTAGGTAATCAAGTTGACATATGTAATAGAGCGCCTCAGGAGTGCAAAGTTACAACCTGGCGTCACACAACGTGAATGGCGTAACAAGTGGGTCGTTGAATGCTTCCAACCCATTACAAAAGACTCAGACATAATTCTTCATCGTGGCTTACAGGTATGTAATGCCTTACATGTGTGTCGCGGGCACCACGCTTCTCCGAAGAATGATGAATACGAATGGAATAGCGCACGCTTCCGTACTTCACGAAAATTATGATTTATGGTGTAGTGGGTACCATGCAAGTGTACTTGAAGTAGTTTACCCAAGAGTGTTTAAAAAGGCTCTAGAAAGGCAGCCCTTCCAGCTTTCGCTGTGCCTCTGCTGTGCGTTCCGCGCAGGCCTAGGGGTTTTCTTATTTAGGTATCAATAAAGCAACCACCTGAAAATAACTGTAGTTTTATATAAGTTTATAAAATCAAATAACTGATACAGATTAAAAAAACATAAGGGTAAAATACTATCCCGTAGAACTACTGATAAGATAGGTGCTAATTTGGATGGCGGGTTATGAATATGTACGAATCGTTTGTGAGTACTAATGTGACTTTCAATCCAAAGGACTTCATACAGAACAACTTGCGAAATGATTCACCAGTTGTCTGATGATTGTTTTTGATCCGATACACAGGGAAAAGCTTAAGAAAAATCTAAAAGTACGAGATTGATTTCCTCTCGATTGCCAATGGCAAGTGCCGCGTCATGAATTCATTCTAAAATTTGAGTTCTTGGGAGGCTCTCGCATAAGAGAGAGAATAAACATCTTTATTTGGCTATTATTTAAGCATCGTATTCGGGGTGGTCTCCTTGTGCTGACCTGGTGACAGAATGTGATATTTTTCTGGATGAATAGTTATGCGCGTTTATATTGCGTGTTTTATTCATTTACACGGAGTTAGTTGGTGAAATTGGTCGCCTGAAGCAACAGTGTCTTTCATTCCGCAGTATCCCGCGCCTGTTAGTGATTCAATTTGTCGCTGACAACACGGATGACTAATTAATCTGTACTAAAGTTAGCGATAACCGATAACAATAATTACTGGAGATTTCAGTCTGAAAAGGACGATATGTTGATAAGGGAACGCCTTAGTGGATTGCTCTGGAAATTTCGTCCACCTGGGGTTTTTTAACGTGCACGTAAATGTAAGTACGCGGGCCTCTAGCGTTTCTACTCCATCTGAAATCCGGCCGCCGCGGCCGGAAATCGATCCCGCCAACTTTTGGTCAGCAGTCGAACACTGTAACCTAGGCCACCATGGCGTGTTAGCGATAATAGAGCTCTGACAGAATGAGTTAAACGTTTAGCTGCATTTAGTGCTTTATTGTAGTGTCCAATGAAGTTGACCCGTCATCTGCTTTTTTCTTTTCAGATTATGGAGGGTCTCTTCCGTTCTCTTATGGCCGGGTTGTCGGTCGAAGAGGCTGCGCAATATTGAAGTTTCTACAAAACCGGCGTAGTGCGCTCAGAGCAATCGCATGTAGTATTTCTTGAATGAACTCTTGGTCTAGATTTGACGCAATGACTCTACAGTGTTTGTCGAGAGATTTCATGTCGCATCTCTCCACAGCATAAATAAGGCAGGCGAATTTTTTTTTTTTTACAAATTAAGATAGTGTAGTGTATAAGCTCTTTAAGTTAGAGTCAGCAATTTAAGCAAAAAAAATGTTTGCTAGTGAGCTCTCTGTAATGCATAAAATCGTTTCACGATCAACGGGGAACCGCTGAAGTTCTCTTTCAGTCCTGGTAGTGATTAACCCTTTCTCTACCGTAGACGAGCTCAGTTCGTCCGTACAGTTTGGCTCCTACGGAAGACGTGCTGGGCTTGTCCACCCTGAAAAAGTCTTCGGGGGCACCGCTGTTAAGCTACCGTGATTCATTTTGGTGTGTTCTCTATAGTTTCAACAGATAGAGCAGTAGAAAATTAAAAACGCATTCAAATCATGTGTTTTGGTTGACAAAGGGCTTGATTCATGAAACGGAATTAGAAAATGGCGTCGCCCTCTCTGTGAGCAGTGCGCGCGCGCCGGAAGAGCTCCGCTCAGAAAAGAAATGGATCTTGTTTGCCGAAGTTTCGTGAAATGAAGAATTTCAGTTTTCCTGTGAGTGTGGCAGCGAGGACACAGGGCAGCATAGTTTCTCTAAATCATAGGATTCGGACGACGACAGCGCCTCGACGTATCGGCAGTGGACGCCCTTAGATCTACGCAAACCCCTACCGGTGCGTCCAAGGTTTGTTTCCCCACGGGCTCGCGTCCCTGCGCTTTATTTTGTTAAATTTCAGAGACATTTCCACACCGTAGACGAGAGGTTACGACACTTTCCGTGGTGCAGTGCAGTGGAGCCTATCCTCTGTGTGTGTGTATATATATATATATATATATATATATATATATATATATATATATATATATATATATATATATATATATATATATATATATATATATATATTCGTGTATCTTGCGAATAAAGCGCCTTTGAATAATTTTTACATGTTTAAAGACACGTAGAATCAAATAGGCAAATAAAAAAATTGGTATTTTTTATTGTTTTCGGGCAGAAAACTTGGTAGGGAAAGGGTCTAAAGCGATTATTCAGAGGCTTGGCAGGAAGAATCTTATCGTTACTAGATGATAACGAGACAGATGACCACAGATTTTGCTTTAATGTAAAACAGGCTGCCTGACGCTGAACAAACCAATAAACTACGGCGATAAAAAACACGCAGTTGACGTTACTAAGCTATCGATAAAAGTCTACTTCTTATGCTCCGTAAGGTTCCTTACCCTTAAATCACCAATATGAAGTTTTCTCATGTCTATTTGAAAAACTGAAACATTAGAAATGCTTGTAAGATTACGGTATTACAATGCGCCGAAAGGAGCGCAGTAATATCCTTCTTTAGATTGTTTGCATGTTCCCTCATACGGTCATTAACACATCTGCCCGTTTGTCCCACATAGGACTTCCCACAAGTTAGTGGTAGTTCATACACCACCCCCCGTAGCACACCGAGTGTATGGGGTGGCATGCTTAACCTGGCAGCCCGTCTTTGAGGCGCCCATAATGCGGGGGGCACAGTTGGGCCATCTTGTTGGGTGCGGAAAAAACCACAGGTACATCGTACCTGTGAGCGACCTTTTTCAAATTGTGGCTCACCTTATGCAAGTAAGGCACTACTACCAGCCGTTGGCCGCTCCGCTCACCAGCTGTAGCAGCGTTGTCCCGTGCCCCTGCCTTTTGAGTTTGCGGTGCAGGGAACCTGCCACAGATGCAATGACCGAATGAGGGAATCCGGCTTTGATAACCGATCCAATTGGTGAAGAAAAGTGTCCCGCATCTTGTGCTCACAAGACTTTTTGAACGAGGATCCCAGACACAGTGTGGCAATGGCCCTCTTCACTAGCTTGGAGTGGGCAGACTCGTACGGCAACAGTTCTTTTTTTTTTTGCTCTCGGTAAATAGCACACCAGCAAACGTGATCCTCTGAAAACGTTACTCTCAAATCTAAAAACTGTATGCTATTTCCGATGGGGTTCTCATGGGTAAATGTGAGGCCTTTACCATTAGCTTTAAAAACATCTAAAACCTTGTCGACCTCGGAAACATTAAAAGAACACGCGTGGTTCATCACAATTAAAAAGTCATCGACATATCTAAAAACCTTTAAAACAGGCGTGCCCGTGAGGCAGTTGTCAATGTTCTGATCTACTTCCGATAGGAAAATGTCACAGAGTAAAGGTGCTACGCACGACCCAATACAAATGCCCTTCTTTTGAAGATACAAACGGTTCTCAAAGGTGATAAAGGTATTCTTAAGGTAAGCATTAAGTAAAACTAAAAAGCAATCGACACTTATACCCACGGCATTTTGAAACTTTCTTGTAGTCTTCATTAAAGTGGTGAGTAGCACCTGTCCCGTCGGTTTGTGTTTCTTACTTTGTGGTGTGTGCTTTTTAGCGCTGCATTATGTCACTCAGCAAGCACCAACTCGCCCAGCAACACGTCCTTTGCTTGAACAGAATTGAACTCCTACTCGCGTACTTGAATTCAGTCGGCAAGATACTCACGCGCGAAATCCACCGGCGTGCCTTGTTGCCGTCCCGTCCGCCGTCACACGTGGCTTCTGGCGCGGGAGGAAACGCGTGCCTAGCAGCGAAGCCCGGACACCCGGCTGCGCTTATCGGTCCCGGTGGGCCGGAACGGGTGCGCCGGCACCCATGGTAACAACGGCTTCTCTAACGAAGCTAACCGACAGGGACTGGAGGAAAAAAAAAGAACTTATCGAAGTAGAGGTACGCAGAAAAGTGGCAGTCGCCGCCGGGACTGAATACGATACCGTAAATTCTATCGAAAGTACCGAATAGGCTCTCCTTTACTTTCCTGTCCTTTTCGTTTTCGTGGTTTTGGAACACCACTTGACGTACGTACACCGAGCCTCAGTGAATATTTTGACGGCAAAAGAAAGGCCAGCTAGAACTTGTAAGGACAAACCACGAAACAACAAACTAATTATTCTGCAGCGATTCTTCAGAAAATTGCCAAATGAAATAAAAATTGACTTTAACGTTAACTCTGCTCTCCTTAAAAGGGTATGAGCCATTTCGCAATGTAATTATTTGTTCGTTGCGACCCCTATAGACCTGTAACTCCGCTACAAGCAATAGTTGAACCATGGACTCGTACAGCCGAGCACTCGTACGCTTTTATACCTTACGGAATGGCACTGCAAACTTCAGCACGCTGGTATGGTCCGTGTTTTGTTCAGTCGGTGGTTCTTCAAGCCACGGGATGTGCCTTTTTTTTTCAAGTTCAAGTTTATTGTTTCTCAAGGCATTACACAACAGATGAAAGTATACAGAAAGAGGTCCCATAGTTAAAAAACTGTAGCGGGACCTCTTGTTATTAATTACAGAACAAAACTAAATATGCAACGGTTGAAAACAGAAATATATACGAAAGTTGCATATTGCTTACAATGATGAAGAAGCATGTGGTAACACAACATTTCATTGCATAAAACAACGAGAAAAAACAATACACTGCAAGGATAGAGTTTACAAAGAAATAATGAAAAAACAAATCAAAAAGTTAACAAGAGATAAAGAATCGGTAGCGTTTACGAAGAAACCATATAAGTTTTTAATGATCGTTGGTACGATGACTGTGTAGGCAAAGATTTTAAAAGAACTGGTAGATCATTCCATAGTTTGACGCTAGCAAAACCAACAGTTAGTTTTCCGTAGTTGCTTCGTGACTTCGGAAGTAAAATGTTATTTTTTGAAGAGAACCTAGTACTATTTGGATTAGCAAGACTGTTTCGACCAATGACATAAAGTAAATGTGGATTCTTAAGCATGCGATAAATGACGATGCCGTGATTGTAGGAGATAAGCTTATTTATTGTGAGCAGATTTAACTCGGTGAAAATGGAGGTAACATGAGCGTTATAAGGAGCCGAAGTGATAATGCGAACAGCATTATTTTGGATGTGTTGCAAAGGGGCTATATGACAGTGATATGTGAGGCCCCATGATGTTATACAATAATTTACATGACTGAAGATAAATGCATAGTACAATGTCAAAAGAGTGTGCCTTTGAAAGTAGTGTCTCGCCTTTAAGAGGACCCTGACGCCGTATGCGATTTTCTTTTTTTAAGAAGTTGATGTGAATATTAAATTTCAAAAATGAATCAAGTTGAATACCTAAAAATGAACATTCGTTAGATGCTGGTATGGGGTGGGATCCTATGTACACTGGAACAATATTAGATCGAGGTTTACTGTGCGAACTAAAAACCATATATTTTGTCTTCTGTGGGTTCATCAGCAACTTATTTTTTTTGACACCAACAATTGATATTGTTTAGTTCATTGTTCAATCTGTCTGTCAGTGCATTTATGTCGCTATCAGAAGTGAAAACAGTGGTATCATCCGCGTACAGAAGACATGAAGTAGAAGTGAGGCAGTTCGGGAAATCATTAATATACACGAGGAATAAGAGCTGTCCTAGTATGGACCCCTGTGGAACACCAGTGTTAGTTATTTGTGTGTCAGACAGCACTCCTGAAATGCAAACCTGTTGCTGTCGATCGTGTAGGTAACTGCGCAGAAGCTCCAACGATGGACCTGTTATACCATAAGCGTCGAGTTTAGAAAAGAGAATGCTGTGATTAAGGGAATCAAATGCTTTTGAGTAATCGATAAAAACAGATCCCACGAATCTACCCCGGTCAATTTCTGCTTTGATATTGTCAGTAAGTGCGATTAAAGCTAAGTCAGTGGAATATCCGCGACGAAAACCAAATTGTCTTGGCGTTAACAGTTTAAACTTATCCAAATAATTAGAAAGCCTTTTTTCAATCATTTTTTCAACAATTTTACTAAAACATGGCAAAATAGATATAGGCCTGTAGTTTGCTACTGAGGTGGCGTCTCCTTTTTTGTACACTGGAATTATTTTCGATCTCTTCATGTCATTAGGAAATACTGATGTTCTAAAAATTAAATTGACAATGTGACAGAACGCTTCGCTTATGTTGTCAACAATGTCCTTGATATGATGGCAGCATATAGAATCTAAACCAGGACTACAGTTCTTAAGATTCATGATCGTATCACGAACTTCGCTTGGGTCAGTTGGGAAGAGATAAAATGGTTGTGGCGTCAGACGTGATATGAGGGTGTCGTTGACGCCTGGAGTATCGGGAATGGAAGCAAAAAAGTTGCTGAACGCGCATGCAATATCTGTAGGGTTAGTAAGTATACGGTCATTCTCTTGAATTTTCGTTACGCTTTTCGTAGTAGAATTTTTATTCAGAAACGTATTAAGTATCTGCCATTGTTTTCGGGAGTCATGCCCAGTTTTAACTATCAAATTTTCATAGTAAGTTTTCTTCGCTTCTTTAAGCAGATGAGTTAGCAAAGTGCAAAACTTCTTGTAGCGAACCTTAAGTGATTGGTTAAATGGCCGATTTTTACACTTGCGATATAGGTTTTCTTTTTTACGCATGCTTTTCAATAATCCTGTTGTAAGCCAGGGATTCGAGGGCGAAGCGAAATGTTTGCGGCACTTAACCACCGTTGTAGATGAGGATATAGAGTCCTTGATTAGGTCAACGAGTTTATTGTAAGAGGCCTCAGCATCATTCAACGACGTGACGAGCGACCAGTCTGATCTGGTGGCTAACTCTTTGTAGTGATCTTTATCAAATATTGATTTTGTGTACATAGTTTCAGAGGCATGATTAAGGCGTTGAAAACGCAATACGATTGGAAAATGATCTGTTATATTGCTTCTAACAATAAAAGCCTCAGGGGGATGAAGCAGGTTTGTTAGCGCGTGATCAATGAGAGTGCTTGAGTTAGTAGCATTTCTAGTGGGTAGTTGAAGCAACGATTCGACACCGTACCCATGGCATATGTTTACGTACTCTCTGCTATGACTACTATATTCATCCAGAATATTGATATTAATATCTCCCATTAGGACGATATTCTTGTTTTCATTGGAAACTATGCAGTATATTGTCAAGAGCGTGGCAAAATGTGGTCACGCTAGAACTTGGTGACCGGTAGATGCAACCAAAAATAATGCTTTTTTCACCGGTATCAAACGATGACTTATTTATTTCAATCCACACCGTTTCGCAGTCTGGCAGGTCAGGGTTTAAGTCTAATCTGCGTATATACTCAATGTCTCGGGAAATGAAGATAGCAGCGCCACCGTAGCTATATGATACGCGATGACAGTATTCCGGAGTGTACGATGGAAATGAAAACAAGTTTTTATCTTTATCGCTGAGCCACGTTTCCGTAACACACACCAGGGAAAATGGAACGGGAAACGACGATAAAAGCAGGTGAAATTCATCGTAGTGTCTTTTTAAACTTCTCGCATTAAAATGGATAACTGAACAGCTTGAATTTGGCAATAAAGGTGCTAGTTCGTTTGAATCAATGTAACTCATAGTGGAAAAAAAACAACAAATGCTTTCACGCTTGGTTAGTGAAAATTTTCAGATCAGCCCCGTCTCTGATGCGAAAAACCCTGCAAACCCTACCTACTTCAGTTCAAATTCCGCCTCCGCACTGCATTTTCGAGCAAAGGTGCTACTGAAAACTGCTCGTTGTCGTGCGTCTAGACCAGGGGTCTCAAACACGCGGCCCGCAAACCTCTCGCTTGCGGCCCGTGGCCCACACAAGTCTATGTTCGTCCCATATTTTTTTTTCGTTATTTCGTGAGGCACCCCATGTGGCGATCATCTGTTGAAGGCTAACCGTGAAACAAAAACAGTATTTCAGAATCGGCGTCCCGATTTTACTTATTTTGGAGATTGGTATTGGCATGTTTTTGGATCTAATCCAGGCCCCAAACCTACTTCAGAAATGAGCCGTATATGAGATATGGGAAAGGTTTACTTTTCAATGGTAGTGTTTGCTGAAAATATGTGCAAGCTAATTTGGAGCAAAACACGCCTTTATGCATTACAAGATTCCACTATGTTGTCGCCACTTCTGATTAGTTCAGTCATTTTATTCAATACAGCTTTGCGAATCACCTTAGGTACACTCGGCAAAAATATTATTTAGAATTTCCTTATTTGGTCGTGCCACCCCGATGGAAATAGCCGCATCTATATATGTAAAGTAAATCATGGAAAACACAAACTACTAAAACTGCTGCTTGGGCGAGATGGTTCATTTTTATGTTTAATTTGACCATTTTCACCGTTTCTTATCTTTGTCTCGTGTAACTGCCATGGCTTGCTTGGTTTTATCGTGTTTGTCAATCGCTTTTAGGTTTAACTATATATTTTTACTACGGTTTAGTATATCGGGGGGCGTACTTGATGTTTTAAGATTTTTGACTGCACTGTCACCTTGCTTGGATGTCCTTTTCAGCAACCTGTTGTCATGACGCCTTTTGATCGTTTCGTTTCATTCAGTAATCTTTCTCGTGGGTTTGATGCGTGCCTTAAAAAGGCTTAGCGTTCCAAGTAATAAATCAGTTGTGAGTTCAGCGCTGCGTGTGTCTCGATCCCTAGGTGTTCCGTCTTTTTGCGCGGGTAATATTTGTCATAAATATGAAATACATGACACTGAACAGCACGAAAAATTTATCAACGTAATGATTATGTGCATTTCTGAAATGGCGATACATGTAAGGGTGAAGTTCAGTGGAATGTGAGAGCTTGATGGGATGAAAGATCCTTGAAACACGGGGTGTCGCTGCCGCCAACGTTTCGACAAGCGGTCTAGTCGAAACTTTGGCTCCAGAGACAACCCGTGTTTTAAGAATTTTTCATTACAAGGAGACAGTCACTTCAAATTAAATTGCTATGCACTTATAACGATAATAAGCACTCAAAGAAAAAGACGCGATGGAAATGTACCTGATACGTTATACAGAATAATTTCAGTGTTATATGCACTTAATCAAATTGAGCGCGCTACACCTTCGGGGCCCATTGCACTTGCCAATAGTATCACAGCCATCCTAATGCTGAAAAATAGCAGGCTACCTTACATGGCCCAGGGTATTATACAAACGTGTCAAATGGTATACATACTATCGCGTGACTCTCTTTAACTTTCTGTTGTCTACACGAAATGTGATGCCGCCATCCTCTTTTGCTGGCGCGCACGGTGGAGACCAAGGGCAAGCTCAGATAAAGCCCACTTCTTGTCGAGCATATCATTCATATGTTCCTGAATAACAACGCGCCTTAAACTCGACGCGGCGTTGCTTATGACGGACAGGTCCACGACATTCCGTGTTACGACGGGATAGACGGTTGGGCTAGGTTTGTTCAAACGAATCGTGAAGCGGCGCGAAAAGACGAAGAAGGGCCGAACACACAGGAGTAGAGTTAGACTTGTGTGTTCGTGCCTTCCTTGTCTTTGGCTTTTCGCGCTGCTTTGACGACGATACTTGTGTGTTAACTGAAGCTTTGCTTAACTCGTTAACCGACAAGCAGGGTGCAGGTGGGTGCTTCCACGCGTAGTACAATACAGTAACAAGTTCGCTGTAGGAATGCCTTCAGAGACTCCCATTCGTTTTCGAAAGTTGAGGTTCTCCCAGATCAGGTGTGTAAGGCGAAACGACAGGCTGCACGTTAGACGTTGAGACTGAGGAGGCAGCTACCGGATCAAGAACTTAAGGCGTCTCGCCTATTTGTTCACCGCGACGCCGTTTTACTGGGTGGCGGTATGTATTGCGAACGAAAACCTGCCCGTCGTCCTTGACACAAGAACGGAGGCTTCGTGGTGAGACTGTTTCCCTAGAAGGGGCCATACGATTCAAACAAGATCTCACACGTGTCAGCTCAGCGGATATCCAGGTCTCCGACAAATATTGCAAAAATGTGACGCGACTTGAAGTAACTTTTCTGCGAAAAGTATCTTTCGCAGTTGCAGTTCGCGGTACGGGAAAATGTAACGAACCAACAAACAAAAGTAATAGACAATTCAATGAAGTGAAGATGGCCTCCGCCACTTCTCACACGCAAGTGGTTGCGAAGCGTAACGGAGTGCCCGAAAATTGGAACTTGAGCTAGTTGGTATGCCTTCATATTTGGTTAATGCAGCGCATGCGACACGGGGATGAAGAAATAACAACACAATGCCTGCGCAGCGCTTCTTAATTCTTTGTTCTCGTACCTTGTCCGTTTCATTACCCAAATGTGGTGCACAGCCGTAGTTCGATTTGGGTCGTTCCGTGCCAAACGAACCAGCCATTTGAGCGACCATCTGAGATGTATTCGAAAAAAAAGATCGTACTGATTTATTGCATTGAAAACAGTGACTTGCTAGAACATGTTGGAGAGCAAAAATTTTCGGTCTTGTTGGAGGCTTCCGCATTTCCAAGATTGTCGTCTGGGTGTTGAGCATAAGAACATTTGTTGTAAGGTTCACGAGGGATGGGATGCGGGCTTTGTTGGTAGCACATATTCAGTAAGTTTCGGGACAGGCAAAAAAGGATTCTGAAGATTTTACGTGCTGAGTGGCTGCGGCAAGCCCGACTTTTCATGCATCGCCTTGGCGCGCAGTTGCGCTGCACCTAAGAACCTAGAGTGGCGAATAACCAATTTCGCAAGTACTTGACCCTGGTAGATCAAGTGACGGAATACCTGTGGCGACAACAGCTGTGGCAGCAACGGGATCAAGTGTCCAGGGAGCAGCACATCTCATCGAGCCACAAAGGTAGAACAGTCCACAATCGAGAAGGCTTTTCCCTGCCAGATAAAGTGCGTCAGGTTTTGGGAACAAGGACCTGAGTTCGCCACTGACACCAACAGGACAAAACCGGAGCTACTCTCTCTGGTGCGGCAGATTTCCCGGCGTGTACCGGAAGAAGGCGTGAGGATGAACTCACAGGGTCCTGACGTTCTCAAGAAATGTAAGCCGCAGCGCTCGAAATGGCCTGGAAACAGCGCTGCTTCGTACCTTGTTAAAAATGCGCTGTCCGTAGTACCAGCTGATAAAAAAGGGGGGTTTGCAGTGTTTTCCCATGGTAGGAAGGAAGGAAGGAAGATGAAAAGCAAGGAAAGGCAGGAAGGTCAACCAGGCGCGCGTCCGGTTTGCTATCCTACACTGGGGGAAGGGGAATGAGGGATTAAAAGATAGGGAGATAGAAAAGAGTATACAAAAACACTGCTGCGTTCCATAGTGCTGAGCGCAGGATCTCGGGCCACTGGACAGTGGCTTCGGCAATGTAGGCCAAGTGGAATTCGTACCGGCCGTGGAGGGTCCGGTTTGTACGCGAAAAAGGCAAGGGATGCCATAAACACAGTGTTTAATGAACACGAAGGAATATCGTTGGGTAAAGCAAAGAGCAGAGCTGTCACGTTGTGCCGTGACATGAAGCTAGGCCACCTATTGAAAGAAATTGGGAAAAAGTAAGGATACCAGTCTCGATATATTTTTTAGTGCCAAGACGCACAAAGAAGGCGCCCCATTCAGGGTAATTGTGTCAGAGAAGGACACATGGCGAAACGCTATTGGATGTTATATTTTAGACAAGCTTAACCTGCTCGAGGTCAAAGATCCCTTCATCACGAAAAAATTCAGAAGTCCTCGCATTCGTTGAAGCGAATTCTAGCGAAGGACTTGAGGCCTCCTCAGCCGACGAGAAGGACCTGTATTGTTCCTTGCCGCAAAATGAATTGTGTTCAGTCATGGATGAATATGGGGACGTAAGGTTTAGTGCGAAAGCGGGCACTACCCCAGAGCGTTTTTAGGAACTTTTACACACGTACCTGAAATCAACCTTTGTGCAAAGAAATAACATCCCGTACCTGCAGAAACAAAAGCTCTGTATGCGACCTTGCTAAGCCCCAGTTTTGAGCAAGCTGTACTTAGCCAAGCTAGACAGATGCATGTCTGCCCGCCTTAGTCAGACAAAGGTTGTTAGAATTTTTGAGATATGTTGACAATTTTGCAGTCTTTCTTAATTGTTCGTTAGACGACTTTGACACTGAGTGTTCTTCTGTTTCTACTGTTGTACGCGAGTGCCAGTCTCCTCTAGAAGTTACCTTCGAAGTTCCCTTACGAAGAAGTATTAAGTTTCTAGACATCAATTTCACCTTCAGTGATGACCTGACATGCTGGCGCTACAGTCCTAGGGTAATTAAACCATTGTTATCCTATCACTCAGCCCATTCCCAACTAGCTTAAAAGAAGAGTTCCGAAAATGTGTTTCACTAACGCGCTTAACAAATCATGCCATCACTGTACCGACGAAGCGTTCAAGGCGGCAGGCCCTTACGTCTGCAAGGATGCTGGATATCCCAGGAAGCTCCCAGTATCTGTCACCCCAGAAGGAATGCTGAATGGAAGCGCGAAAATCAAATAACCCTGAAGGTGTGCAAGAAAATTGTGACTTACAACACATGCTGTGGTTATGCCCCGAGTTGCGCGCGGACGAAGGATCTCCAACCACAGAAAAGGACTGGGACACACTTCTCACAAGTCCCCACGAGGGCGGCTAACTTCGGGCCGTCCATAGGGCTCACGACCTGGCCGTCGAGTTTAAACTCCCGGTCCCGCCGTGGGCGCGGCCCGCAGACGAGGCCCCCTCAGGCAGCCATCGCCTCCTCAAGACCAAATAAAGTTATTCAGTCAAGTCAGTGGGAGAAAAAAATGACCGGCAGTAAATTCCGTACATCCACCGGTTGTCGCATAACCTAAAGAAAAGTCGCACCGCGCGATAGCACTGATGTGGATTTTCTCAGCGCCTAATAAACTAATCAACCTCAGCAGAATAACCAAGACCACAGAAGGAAAGTACTCCGAGCCTGCCAAATAAAACACAGGAACAAGTTTGTTGAATGCAAGGCCATGGTCATCTACAGCATCCCCTTAACGTGCGGTGTGTTACGTAGGACAATCGGGCAGATTCATCAATGATAGGTTGCGGGAAAATAAGAATGAAGTTGGAAAAATCTCATGTGACGGGTTCCTCGAACTCCATGGTCATCAACATCTAATGTCCCCTCTCTTTCAGTCCACCAAAATAAATGGTAGAAGCAAAAGTGAACTCACACGACCTTATAATAAAAGCTGAGGAGATTGCTGCGCTCGGAGATATGTGCATCAGCAAGCCGCCTTTGGCTCTGTCCGCCAAAGAATTGTAATATCTGTGCATGCCTTAAGATATCAATGTATATAATTATTTCTTGCTTTTTTTTCACCAAGATCCCGGGTCTGTGACCCGTGAACCGAGTGTATAAATGCACTGTGTTTCCGAAATTAAAGCACGGTTGTAAGCTAACGCTCTGTGTGTATATTGTCACGTGGTCGTGACGTCGACGAAGGCAGCAGGCAGTAGTCCCAGATGAAACTGTTTATTAGGCCAAACTTGTGACCGGTAAACAGAAAGTAACATTACAGCAATACACTCTGGCACTGATAGCGGCGAGCAGAGCGTCGGCCGTCGATCAACTGAACATCGTTGGAACGCGCCGACTTTTATAACGCACGCGTAGATTATTCTAGCCTTATCACTAGTCGTCGCGCAAGCTCCGGAATAATCTTGAGTGTTAGCGTCTTGCGTGCAATCTTAACAGAACGATCTACTGCAAGCGAGAAGCTTCTGGAACAATAAGGCGCGGTCTGCGCCGAGTGCTGCTGATAGTCTTTGTGGGCGGAAACCGAATGCAGTGAAAGAAACGCGCGCGGCAATATGTGTGCATATATCTTGTGTCCTGTCTTTTACGTGCGCTAGAAGGAATTGTTTTCTTGCTTCAATACCAAAGTTTGGTTTTCATATTCAGAATAGGTGTTAGTGTAAGAAGTTTGAAGCTCAATAATATTACTGCAATTTTTCTGTCATACACGTCCAGGCATTGCGCCATAAAATTCTATGTTTGCATTCTTTCTATTACAATATTGCGTCATATAAAAATATCTGCGTAACTTGTAGTAAGTCAACTAAAGGTATATTTTGCGCCAAATATATTTTCTGACCCTGCAAGTTTCCAAAATGTCCGAGAAAAATCACGAATTTCAGAAAATGGTTATTTCGTACGCAAAATTACACAACGCAATTTACACCACGTGGTGCTCCAATTAAAATCAGCTTTCTGCATTAATCGTATGCAAAGTTTTTAAATGTCTGGTTTTATTAAATGCGAAGCAATTTCTTTGCGTACTGCAAGCACTTTGAGCGTTTCTATCTATCTATCTATCTATCTATCTATCTATCTATCTATCTATCTATCTATCTATCTATCTATCTATCTATCTATCTATCTATCTATCTATCTATCTAGCCGCCTACGTCTGGGTGCTCTCGTGATCACCTCCTTATCTTGAGGTCGACCAAAGTTAGTGTGGGAGGGTAAGAGGATTTGACGAATTTGTCTGGCTGGTCGTGACTTGAATAACGTGAAAATCCTGTCGCGTACGTCGTCAAACTCATTTCTCCAGACACGTGTGGCTCATACCCGTAATTCACGGGCCGCAGTATGCGGGTATGAGCCACAGGTGTTTGACAATTTGTATCTACCCAGGAACTGCGAAGCCAAACATTTCTCGTTTAAATGCGAGAGCGTTAAGAAAAACTGACCTCGGCGGCGTTGACCCGGCGAATGCAAAGAATAGAAATCACAGCCCAGCAGGAATTGAACCCAAGCATTCTGTGTGGCAATCAAGTATTCTACCACAGAGCCACGTCAGGTCTCGAAATTGGTTTGGAAAAAGACCCTATGCAGGCGTAATGTTGGTGAAACGTCAATTGTTATTACGGTGCTGGCTATCTGATTTTAAACACATTACATATGTACTCCTATGATGAAGGAGTCATGTCGGGTTAACGTCAGTTGTATACTTAAGCACCATTCACTGTAGTTTGTTTACGTAGCACTATCCAGGGCTACCATTCTCGCAAGCACAAGCGCTACATACCAGCTTATACCGATTCTGGTGTTGTAATACCCATGTTTCTGTTGGCATCGTTACGCAACTGTAAATAACTGGTAATATGAAACATATGTGACTGTTCAATTTATGCCTGTGCATACATTTCTACATATCTTTAGCGTCATTTCATAACATTTCGCTCAATAAAAAAATTAGAACCCAGTCACCTTACCACCGCATGCTTCGCATAACATCGATTCCCATGGTACTTGGGATCTGTCTAATTTTAACGCGATAGCATTAAAGAGCTCGTTTCGCAGAAATTCCGGTGTCGGCGTCGGCGTCGTTGGTTGTGAGCGAAAAATCATCATCTTGTCCGTCGTCCGCCTCGGTGGATCAGTGGCTAGGGTGCTCGGCTGCTGACCCGAAGGTCGCGGGTTCGATCCCGGCCGCGGCGGTCGCATTTCGATACAGGCGAAATGGTAGAGGCCCGTGTACTGTGCGATGTCAGTGCACGTTAAAGAACACCAGATGGTCAAAATTTCCGGAGCCCTGCACTACGGCGTCTCTCATAATCATATCGTGGTTTTGGGACGTAAAACCCCACATATTATTATTATCATCTTGTCCGTGACCGAAAAATCGAGACAGATGAAAATAAAATAAATAATAAAAATTTTCGGGTCCGAGTGAGGATCGAACCCGGGTCGTCTGCGTGGCAAGCAGGTGTTCTACCACACAGCCATGCCTCTGCTTGGTTATACTGTGAAAATAACTTCCTCTGCTTGGAAATGCAGTGAAAATAACTTCCATGCTTCGGAAACGAAAGCGTCCTTTATATAGGCGTCGCAATATAACATGTAATATCCCAGGAATATTGCGTGGTACAAGCGTAAATTGCCATCGGGCGTCAGAATATGTGACTATCATAACGATTCCATAGTTTAAAGCCAGCCACCCATTACAAACGGCACACATCTTACTGCGCGTATTCCCTTAACACCACGTAGTGGGTGCATAGCAAGTTCGAAAACATTTCCCACATTTGCCGCGCATAAGTTCTCCTGGTTTAAACCATACTACCCATTACATAGTATGCACTAAGTGATTGAAGTACGCAGTAGGGACGGGATATCGCTATCGCGTTCAACTCTTAAAGGCGAAGCTTAAGGGTCCCCCAATTTTTTTTATTGCAATTTTACACCGAAAGCTCTTACGAGATCACAACAAGGGTCGTTTTTGCGGCGTAGTTGTCTGCCGCCGCCGCCGCTGGTGTCCGTAGCCACTGTAGCGCGAATTAAGAAAAAAAACTAAATCAATAAAAAATACCTATGACAGAAAGGAATCGATCCCGGGCCACCTGCGTCGCAGCCCAGTACTCTACCACTGAGCTACACCGGTGCTTCAAACTGCGTTGCAAACTGACCCTATGCAGGCTTCATGTCGGGTAAGGAATCGCGTTAACATGTGTTGTAAAGCGTTTCAGAACAGTAAAGTAAGAAGGGCGTCACACAATACGAATTGCGTAACTAGTGGGTCGTTTATTACTCCAACCCATTACAAAAGCCTCAGGCATAATTCTTCGTCGTCGTCGGTCACAGCATCAACATAGTGCACATAATGCGTTACAAGTGTGTAGCGGGTAAGGCGCTTTTCCGAAGAATGACAAATAATGACAAATAAAAAGTGGGACGCTTCCCCACTGCACAAAAATTATGATGATTTATGGCATAGTGGGTACCTAGCAAGTGTGCTTGTAGTAGTTGCCCGAAGAGTGTTTAAAAAAGGCTCTAGAAAGGCCGCTCTTCTAGCTTTCGCTGTGACTGTGCAGCGCGCTCCGCACAGGCCTGGCGGTTTTTTTTCTTCTTTTTTTTGTTTTACGGAAGAAATATTTATTTTGTTTGAAAACATTGGTCCGGGTGTATTGCACGAATTTACAGGTTTGTGACGCCCACAGGAGAGGGCGCGGCCACCTCCACTTTTCCTTGGAATGAAAGGAATGGAAGAAAAACTTTTAGCGCAAAGAAAGTAATAACAGTGCGAAAGGAACAAGGACGACGAAGAAACAAAGATCAGGGGACTTTATTGGCAAAGAATTTGTGTATTGAGCTTCGCGTCGAAATTGCTTGCGAACGTTGCAACTCGCCCTACGCACTGGACTAGCACAATTGATAAAGCGATGGCCATTTTTGTTGAGCCTGGAGGCATCGAGGCTCTTCTCTTTTGTTTGAGACAGTATTCCTTGTTGGTTCACCTAGGTTTGGACGGAGAGTTTTGTCGGCTCTTGTTCAAAGTCACTCCAGACGCTCCGGTTTCTCCTGTCACCATTGTAGAAACAGGAAGGTAAAGAAGAAGACGACGAAGATTTAGAAGAAAAAGAAGGCACATCATCATCATAAGATCACGTTCTAAACATCATACGAGGACATCATCATCATCATCATCATCATCTGAATAAACGGTTCTAACCGTTGTGGCTCTGGTTTGTTCGCCTACAACATGGTGCCGTGACCACCCGTCCCCTCATCGAACAGACTGGGACGGCAGAGCCTCAGGTGAAGAAAACGAAGGCAGCAGACGTGTAACCGGGAGCGGCAGCAACGGAGCCGAGAGCAACCGCCCACGGAAGAGGTCATCATTGCCACGTGAATGTAAGCCTGCATCTTGTTCAACATGAATCGAAACGTCGTTTGACAGAAGAGGAAAATCTTTGATGATGCAGATAACGAATCTCATCCCAGAAGCGGAAAGAAAATGAATGACGGAGAAGGCGTAGGCTCTCTAAGCACAAGCCTGAACCAAATCAAGGGCATAGCGGAAAGCTTGAAAGCAGCAACTACGCCAATGGAATCATTTATAACAGAGGAAACAGCAGCAGATGAATTTGAAAGAGTAGTTATAATATGACATGAAGATAATTACGGCAATTTCAAAAGTAGAGTCAAACATCAAGAATGTTAACAGTAACGATACATGATGGACCAACGTCAGTGGAAGTAACAGGAATTGAACAGACAGTGTCAGAAAATCCGCCTACTTATTGTTATGTGATACCGCCAAAAGCAGACGTGTTCAGGTTTCACGGCAAGAAGTTGACATGGCAAAGATTTTGGGCGCAGTTTGAAAGTCCAATTCATCTTCGACATAATTTACCCGAGTCAAAGGTTCCACTACTTAATCTCTGTTCTTGGCGGAAAGGCAGCTTATCTTATCGAGGGGCTACAGTACTCAGATAAGAATTACGAGGCAGCTGTGAAGCTTTTGAAAGAGGAATTTGGCAATGAAGAACATTTGCAGGAAACTCACACGAACGCATTGATAAAGCTAGAACGAGTTAAGAATCCGAAAGACGTCAGAGGATTACGAAAACTTTGCCAGGCAGTGCAAATGCACACAAACGCGCTGGAAGCGCGCGGCATTGCAGTGGATTCGTACTCTCCGATGCTGATGCATAATAAAGCGTTGCACACCGCGAGAATTGTTGACTACCAATTTTACAAGAAGAGGATGCAAGGTGAGCGAGAAAGAACAGGAACGTCAACAGGGGAAAGCAACAGCGGTATACTAGTGCAGATGCACTAAAAGGGTTGATAAAATTTTTGCAAGAGCAAGTGAGGTGTAGAGTCACTAGGAAGTTACGAAGGCGGTGAAGACACAGCTCGTAGAAAATAGACTGACAGATCGAACTTCACGAGCAAGACTTCCGCATTTCAAAGGTGACTCCCTAAACGTTGTTGGTTCTGTAATCTAAACAATCACAGCACTGAAGACTGTCGGAGGCCATTAAAATACGAGGAAAAATGAAAAATTCTAGATGAAAACCGGTCCTTAACGTGCGCGAGGTCCAATCATAACGCAAGAATTTGTAAAGTCACTGTCGTTTCTGAACGTTGCAAAGCAAGACACGCAACTTCGATGTGCAGGACAGTCTAATAATTTCGTTTTCATTCTGCGGTTCATATATGTAGGAAAGTAAAAATTTCAATGTGTACGCCCGTTGTAGCGCACTGCCCGTGAAGTGTCATATTGCCATGTTTACCGCGATGCTGCTACCCCTCCCGATGCAGCTATTTTTATTCTGTTTTTATTTTTGTGCTTTTTTATGGGGCTGGGAACTAGTCAAGCTCTTTTAAATGCAGCTTTTTTTCACATTCCTTTCTTTCTGTACGACAGAATGAAAAATAAGCTTGATTTGATTTGTTTTGAAAGGGCAATCAAGTCAGCAAGCTTAATGAGAAAAGTGACGAACGAAATGACGAGATGGCTGCTAGAAAATCGTGCAACCTGCTAGCATATTCTAAACAGCAAGAACGACATCGTGTTCTATTGCAGACGGCCATTGCATGGAGAGAAGGAGAGTACGCAAGAATTTTATTCGACAGTGGAAGTCACACATCATTCATACAAACCAGTCTGGCACGGACAATTGGTTCCAAATTACTCCGCAGAGAAAGGCTTACAGTTGGGTCATTCGGTGGAAAAGTACATGAAAGTCTAATGAACGTTGTCGAAGTTGTAGTGAAAGAAAATCCAGATGGCGAGTCATTGAAAATCGAGGCTATTGAGGTAGACATGATATCAAGAGCGAAACCTCATAGTCATATATGAAGAAGGTGGGAATAAAAGTTGCTAATGACAACGATGAAAAACGTACAACGCAGGACACAAGCTTACTGCTAGGATGTGAATTCTACTGCGAGGCGATCATGGGACGAGTGAAAAGATTAAACGAGCATACGACGGTAGTAGAAAGCATTTAGGCTGGATTGTACGTGGACCGTGTGGTGCAGAATCCCAAGTACGAGAGGCGAAGTCGGTCATGGTTCTTCATGCTGCAGAAAGAACTGACGAGATAAGAGAGGCCACAAAGAGATTTTGGGAGCAAGAAAACACTGCCATAACTGAAACGAAGGAAAAGACGCAGGGATTGGACCACCTTTTTACATCGTTCGAAAAGACGATTGAGAAGTATGCAGAGAGATACAAAGTAATAATAATAATATCTGGGGTTTTACGTCCCAAAACCACGATAGATTGTGAGGGACGCCTTAGTGGAGGGCTCCAGAAACTTTGACCATCTGGTGTTTTTCAACGTGGATACAAAGTAAGACTACCATGGAAAGAAACAGTGAACATGGAAGATAACAAGGGAGTAGCATTCAGAAGATTGATGCAAGTATCTCGAATACTCTAGAAAGACTCTGCGCTAAAAGAAAAAATACAACAGCGCTATGCAAGTTTACTTCCCATCTGGAGTGGCAGCACAAGCGGCGTCGGAAGAATCTGAACACATGAAATACTGCATGTCACATCAAGCAGATATTATACAAGACATATTGACAACGAGAGTGAGGATAGTGTTCGACGCTTCGTCGTCATCAATACCAGGAACGTCCCTGAATGAAAATCTCAGATCTAGAAAAAATAATTTGACAAAACTACTGATTCGACACGTGCACGGACAGACATTTCACGGCGGAGTGGCAGACACACTAATCCACTTAAGAACCAAGTTCTGGGTACTCAGAGGACGACCAGATGTAAAAGATGTAATTAGACAACGGGCTATATGCAGAAGATACAATTCGAGACCACTGCGACAAGAAATGCCACCTCTACCTGCCGACGTAGTAACAAGGACTGCCTTTTGAAATAGTTGGCATAGCGTTCACAGGCCCTATGCAAGCATTTAAAACAAAGGCAGAAATAACCAAAGTTTACAGAATAATTTTCACATGCGCAGCTACAAGGACTGTACACTTGGAAACGGTTAAAAACACATCAGCTCAAAGTTTTCTGCAAGCTTTCCGGCGCTTCATTGCAAGAAGAGGGATGTGCTCAGTCATCTACAGCGACAACGCGAAGGCTTTCAAGAAAGCTGACAAAGAACTAAAACCCGCCGCGACACTACAGAGTGAAACCAAAACGGAGTTTCATCGCCAACCACCATGTAAAGTGGAAATTCATTCCGGAAAATGCACCGTGGTTTGGGTGGCTTCTACGAAAGACTCATCTATAGTTTCAAGTCACCTCTGCGAAAAGCGAGTGGTGGGGTGTTAACTCCATATCGATTAACTGCATACCCGAGTCTGTGAAATTGAAGGTATCATGAACAACAGTCCACTAACGTATGTTTACGACGAACCTGACGAGCCGACTCCTTTGACTCCAGCATATCTGATTGGCGGTAAACGAAAGATTGGAGCCGGCATAACTGAAGAATGGTATACCAACCTTAAACAAGTGTGGAGGCTTCGCGAAGAAGTTAGTAAAGTATGGTGGGAAAGATGGAACTCGGAATACATAAAATAAATATGGAGTGCATTAATGAAATCTGCAACGAGAAATCACCGCCAGGAACTGAAGAAAGGCGACATAGTTTTGACAGGAGAAAGACATCCAAGTGCAATTTGGAAAATATGCGTCATGCAGGACGTTTTCTCAGGCTGAAACCAGATGTCAAGAGTTTGCATCTTGAAGACACATGACAATCATTTCCTGAGAAGATCCGCAAAGCCAGTTTATCCACTGGAAGGATGCTTCTAAATGTGGACATGTGCGGCCCGGGAAGATGTAGAAACAGGAAGGCAACGCGCTTATACTTCATGGTCATCAGCGTCATCATCATCGTTATCACGTGTAGTGGGTACATTCCACTATACTGCGTCATCGTCATTTTTATCACGTGGAGTGGGTACATTCCACTATACTGCGTCATCGTCATCTTTATCACGTGGAGTGGGTACATTCCACTATACTTGGCTACCTACCTACCTACCTACCTACTACAACTACTACTACTGCTACAGAGGAGGGACAGACCCACACTCTAAGGAGCTTCGCCCCTAAAACAAGGACGTACGAAAAAGAGTGGACACAACGAGCGCAATAGCGCTCGTTGTGTCCACTCTTTTTCGTACGTTCTTGTTTTTTGGCGCTTTGAATTGTTACATGTAGAGGTATTTCCCCGTCTAGTGATCTATGGAGAAGCGACCTTTATTGCTCTCGATGTGTCCACTCTTTTTGGTACGTCCTTGTTTTTTTGGCGCTTTGAAGTTGTTACATGTTGAGGTATTTTCCCCGTCTAGTGATCTATGGAGAAGCGACCTTTTGTAATGAGCCATCGAATACACTCTCGACAGGAATAATTCGTCATGTCACGCAGGTAAATTAACTGCTGTAAAGTTTTTTTTTTTTCATCCAGTCTCCTATTTGTATCTGCATCTTCCTCCTGAGGCGTCAGTGTCAGGCTAGGTCGGTCGCAAGATTTTCAATTACGCTTTCCTTAGAATGGTCCGAATCCCAGAAGCTAGTGGTTTCAAGTGCTCGTCGAGACCCTAAAGAGATCGCGGAAGTTCTGGATAATCATACGTGTCGATGCTGATGGCTAGAATAGAGTGCTCCTAATAAAGGGTGGTTAACAGGATTTTAATGCGTGATTCGCCGTTCTTATTACAACAGCTTGCTTTGGCTGGCCTCTCATAGTAGCTAGATTCTAAGGGCTCGCGTCGTCTTTAAGTACGGCGTTTTATGTCTCGGAACAGTTTTTGCACTGCAGTGGTTCTACTAAAGTGTTAAATACGTTTTTACTAGGTAGAGGTAAAGCTCGATAGAATGTTTAAGGGTGACTGAACAGGCACGTAGAAATCACCTGGAGGAAGACACACAGACGCGAGATTCCATAAATTTGGCCCACCAACGAGTTTCGCCCGCCACGGTGATCTAGTGGCATGTCGCTCGACTGCTGGCCAAGCTCGCGGGATCGAATCCCGGCCGCGGCGGCCGCATTTTCTATGTCGGCGAAAATGCTTGAGGCTCGTATGCTTAGATTTATGTGCATTTTAAAGAACCCCAGGCAGTCGAAATTTTTAGAGCCCTTAATACGGCGTCCCTCATGATCATGTCGTAGTGTTAGGGCGTTAAACCCCAACAATTATTATTATTATTATTATTATTATTATTATTATTATTATTATTATTATTACTATTAATGCCGACAAGTATCAGTAAGATTCACATGCATTATAAACAAGAACCCCGCTAACATCACTGAAGTGCGATAGAGAGCAACTGGAAAGACTGGTTACGTTAACGAAAATATTTATTTCTGTGAAACTAATATTGGGTGACTGGAATGGAGCGTATCGCCAGATTCGCATTTATGCCTCTTCTGTCTTCCTTCCCTGCGCACAACGCCGTGCCAACGCGACAGCATTCACTCCGTGATTAAGTTACACCGCCGACCTGCTCCAGACTATGGTATTAATATACCAGTCGGTCAAACGAACTCTATTGAACTCTACGAACTCTATGCTCCACAACTCAATCCCCGCTTCAGACGCACACCGGTGGCGCCATCTAATAGGCGCCTGACACACCAGCGGCGCGAATACTTGTTTGTAAAACAATGCGTACCGACCCTTTGCAGAAGCTACTTTGTGAAACTGATAACAGACGGCGCCGCCTGCGCGCAGCGCTTTTCAATGTGGATCATTTTTGGCGTATTTTAGCGACTTACGCAGCGGTCTCAATCTCACATCAGCAACCGGGCCGCAGTCACGAAATTTAGTCCCGCAAAGGGCCGGGACAGTGAATGAGTGAGAAGCGGGTGGGGTGGGGGGGGGGGGGGGCGATAGCCTTTCCCATATCTCATATAAGGGTCGTTTCTAAAGGGGAATCAGCATCAGGTTTCGCGAAGCATATCGATACCGATCTACGCAGTGACTAGAATCTGGTCGCCGACCTTGAAATAAGGAGTTTTGTTCTGCGGTCATGTTTCAACTCAAGGTGACCGCATGGGGTTCCTCACAAAAAAAAAAAAAAAGAAAGAAAAGAAAAAAAAAGCGCTCAAGGCCAGTCATGTCTGCGTATCTTACGCGCACAAAGCGTAATCAATCACGATAGACAGAAAAGTAATGCGAGCATTATTTAGCCATGTCACGACTAGTCACAAAAGAAAGATGGGACGAAGACTGTCATTTGCGGGCCGCGGGCCGCAAGCAAAAAGTCGGTGGGCCGCGTGCGGCCTGGGGCCGCGTGTTTGAGACCCCTAACCTAGGGCGGCGTGTTTGAGACCCCTAACCTATCCAGTCGCCTACGATTTCGTGCTCTCGTGGCCGCTTCGCTAACCTGATATGTGCCGAAAGGGTAGGGAATGACGCGAGTGTATGACGAATATAAATGACGGGTCGTAACATGAAAATCATGAGGGGCATGTCATGCATGTCTTCATTTACATGACATGCTTTTGGTGCTCTCGTGGCAGTGCCATTAACGTTGAAACAACAAAATCTGTGTGACATGATATGATTATAAAATAACTTGAATGACAAGTCATTATAGTCATGAAATGCATGTCACGTAGTACGTCATTCATTTTCATTTCATTTCAGCTCATTATTTCAGGCAATACTGTCTCGGATAAAAGGGCAAAACGCAGATGTGGTGAGCCTGACTGAACTCCAGCACCCGAATGCACACACTTGGAGCATGTATCAACAGAAACATTATACACTGATTTGCATAGCATGTTCTCGGTCCTCTCACACCCGTCTCAATAACTAGATACAACGAGAATTGAAATGAAATGACGTGAGCACATGAAGCAAATAAATGACAAATCGTACGATGAAAATCATGACATCCATGTCACTCTTTGACTTACATGACATGGTCTTGGGGCTCTCCTGGCCGTCTTGTTAACTTGATATATACCGCCATAGGCGCGCGCACGAGGGGGGGCAGAGGGGGCGCCCCCCCCCCCCTAATCACTTAAGAAGAGGGGGGCGCAAAATCAGCCCCATATAATGACATAACAGGGAGGGGGGGCGCTGCGACTCGGGGGGGGGGGGTGCAAAATCAGCCCCATAAATTAACATTATAGGGAGGGGGGGCGCTTCGATGAACTTTCGCCTCCCCTGAAGGGGAATCCTGCGCACGCCTATGTATACCGCTATTGGTATTCGCAATGCCCATAGACTGTCGCGCCCCCTAGCGGAATTTAGGAGCGTCCTCTCATGGATGATCAGTAGACGACACCATGGTAGCCCTACGCAGTCGCTCACTTGTTCGGCTGTGTTAGCAGGAAACAAACACTACGAGTTTGCATGTTTCCTGCATCAGTGAACAAACCGGGCCCTCCGTGACACGATAAATCTGATTCGTTCTTGCGAGACGCGAAGTTTTCGTGAAAATACGTGCCAACTCGCGCGTTCAACGATGACCCACATCGTACAAATATCAGCTTCGCGAGGTTTTGTGTAGCCACGTAGGTGACGTAGGTTAGTTAAACGCTGTCGTCTGACCTTCTCAGTTTAAACTCACCTTGTTTTACTGGCATAAAGCATTCGTCAGTGCTCTTGTAGTGCATGAATTTATAACATTGTAGTCGGGCAGTCGCGCGAGCTAGCGATATATAACTGAGTAATCTCAAATTGGCCAGCGCTGCGCCGCTTGTTTTTGTACGTTTGTTGATAGATGGCAGCACTCTGCAAGCGATATGTTTGTTGGACCGGTGTGAGAGCACGAAGTTCTGCGCGCCCAGATAACGTTGTGACGAGGACTAATCGAAGTCGTTCGGCGGAGGAAATTCCTCAGATTGCTTTCAGCAAATAACCGCCTTGACGACGAGGATTTTTCACTGGACGGAGAAGGCTGTGAAAGCGTGTGTGTGTGTGAGGAGGAGTGTGACAGCGACGATGAACGACCAGCTGCTAACTCCCGAGGAGCGAGTTGCACTTCACGTCCCCTCGTGCGCTAATGTTTTTTCACGCTCGTAAGTCACTTTGATTGTATTTTATGTATAGTATACTTCAGCGAGATCAAAATAAAAACATACTTTTTTCTTGTGCATTGCACGTAGCGCAATTATTCGTGGATATTATCGAGCGCCGCATGCCGCCAAAGCGCTCGAGTTCGGAACAGGGAAGCGAAATGGTTAGAGCGATGAAACGTGCAGTCACGGCCACAATCCACGCCCCTCGGCTAACTTCTCCTGTACTTCACCAGTACCTTCCGATCGGCATAGTTGTTCAACGCATTTTCGCAACGTCGAAGAATTCGTCGTTGCGAAAAGCATACGTGCGTGTTCTTTTCGATATTCATGTTTCGATCGTGCTGATCGAACCTGCGGCATCCGAGTGCAGTGAATAGACCTTTTTCAAGCAATCCCAGCCGCGCGGAGCACTATGGGAAAAGTGTGTACGCCGAGCGAGCCGGCTGGCCAGCTGTGCCATCGCTCGCTGCTCTTTGCGCCGTGGGAGCACGAAACAAAATGAATACGTCGCCGCTTAATGACTGTTATTAAATCCTAAATACTGCACATGTCCGAACGCTCCTGTATGTATCTCTACGCATGAAATGATGAAATGTGAAAGGAATAACTGGTCAGTCAGCGTAGGTATTTACGAGTGGATGTATGTCGGAGGGAACAGTTAAGCGGCATTCAATTTAATCGCATGCCGATACATGTAGTCAAAAGCATACAATCGTGAGCTATGTGAAGTGGAACACAGATATGTATACAGATATTTATTTGATTTAAATTGGCAAGTCACGTGCTGTACAAAGAAGTGAACACATTCTACATAAGAGTGTAGCTGACTGGGCTAGTTGGTTATGCATACTTAAATTAACAGCGCAAAGAACGGACACCACACAAAGGAAACACACAGGACAAGCGCTGACTTCCAACTGAAAATTTTATTCATACGAGAGCATCTTATAAATGCACCTGACAACAGTTAAGGAACACCAGAGTGGAAAGAAGGGGGGGGGGAGGAAAACTAAAAATCTAAAAACTATAAAAAAACGCAAACAACGTTCGAAATGGCAAGGACGGCTTCCTAGCATTGCACGTGAGCACGTGCGAATGCAATCCACAGTTTCAAGGGACCACTGTGGTAGATAAGAATAAGGATGAGCAAGCGCGCGTAATGACGCGAGAAAATGGCGGATGCGTAAGCAAGCCATCGATTGCTCTATCTGGCAGAGAGCTGAGTTATTTAGAATGCGGGGGGTGTGCGCAGCCGGCTGCTGTGACGGTTACATCTTTTCATTACGTTTTTGTTTTTTTATAGTTTTTAGATTTTTAGTTTTCCTTCCCCCCCCCCCCTTCTTTCCACTCTGGTGTTCCTTAACTGTTGTCACGTGCATTTATAAGATGCTCTCGTATGAATAAAATTTTCAGTTGGAAGTCAGCGCTTGTCCTGTGTGTTTCCTTTGTGTGGTGTCCGTTCTTTGCGCTGTTAATTTAAACATTCTACACGTGTTTAATGAAGAAGGGATGGGTTTAAATTCACTTGTCCAGTGCCTTGCTCTAACAATTGGCTGCTTCTTGGTACATGCTTTTTTAAGTTTCACCACGACGTATGTTTGCAGGTAGTGTTCATCGCAACCGGTGTTTCATTTCACGTCGGCACGTTCGAACATTGTTTAACGAGGAAATGTGATGTCATGCTTACGTGCGTGGGCCAGTCGATAAAAACTTGTGCATATAAGCTGAGCAGTATATTTTCCAGCTGCAAATTGATCACTTCGAGGAAGCGGTGAATCATGTGTATCATCGCATTGGTTTGCCAAAAGCTCATTTGCATCGCAAAGAAAGATAAATAAGGACGTCCTCCACCTGTGAATAATGAAAAAACTAGAATTATTGCAGTTATTCCATGCATTCATAAGAAGCCGCACGACCTCAAATATGCAGGGAAGCGATATCGGGAGAGGGTTGTCTTTTCCGTAACAAATACACTTAGTCCGCACTTGCTCTTTAGTGCACAAAAGGTCGCAGGGGTCTGCAGTCGGCAAAGAAAAATGCGGCCAGATGCTTCCAAATTGTTTCTTTTTTTTTTCAATTTTTGTGTAGGAGCTGTTAACCGAATTCCTATTTCATGTGCTCACGTGCACATCGGCCACGCTTGCTGGTCAATGTATTGAACACGTGCCTCAGAGCGAATCGAAATTCATTGAGTGGAGCCGTTTTTTTCATCTCGCCTCGCATTGTCAGTGATGCAAATCTAATACAGTCTTCAAAAGAACGCTAATTTTGTATCGGCATCCTAATCAGACCACGTGAGCAATGTCGGCGTCCTATCACATCATAAAGAACGCAGCACTTTGTGTAAATCAACCTTCTCTATCGTTGCAAGACAAGGAATTCAACTTTATTAATCGACTGTTAACACGCTGGTTGTTCCACTTTTTTTGTGTGTCTCGGTGACACGCGCGATGCGCCTCCATATTTCTAGATATGTTTTTACACGTGCAGTAAACTCTCTGTCGTGGGTGGGCGCTTGTAGTGTGTCTATTGCTTTCCTTGCCCTGCTTCTTTCTTTCTGCGGTCTAAGTTTTATTCCAAGTTGTAATTATTGTGCCAACGAATGTTGCTGGTGCTTGTCGTTGTCTACAGTGAATGGATCTTATTTTACTAAAATCCGACTATACTTTCAAGCGTATACTCTTTTAATATCAGAGCCCCACACTGTACTCGTCAACAGCTCGATGGACGATGGTTCCAAACGCATGCGCGAATTACAGACTCCTCCTGCACTTCATAGGCAACCGAGTTATATCTTTTTTTAATTTCATTAGTGCCGTAAGGCGTACTGGTCAGCACTGTTGAAATTTGGGCTTGTTGGTACATACTGAAGACGAGAAAAATAGCGCTGAATGAACGGGGACACAAGAAGAAGACACACAACACAGGCGCGATGGTGCCAAAAAATAATAATAATAAAAGGTGACGCTTCTGAGCCGCTCAGCTGATGCAACAGTGGGACAGGTTGGAAATCGCAAAGAAGAGAAGCCGTCGCAGCTGTTCCTGGTTGAATTAGGCTGCAATAAGTTGCACCTTGCCAAATACACTCTATCTGAGAAGCGCATTTGCACGGCGCAAGCAGGAAGCTAAAGCGCGAGGCCCGCGACTCATCGCGGCGGCTGCTGCGGCGTACACACTTTTCCCATGAGCGCTTGCGCGCCCTGTTGGGGGGCGCTCGTGTGCTTGAAAAA
This sequence comes from Rhipicephalus appendiculatus, assembly GCA_030522465.1. Lineage (NCBI taxonomy): Eukaryota > Metazoa > Arthropoda > Arachnida > Ixodida > Ixodidae > Rhipicephalus > Rhipicephalus appendiculatus. The sequence continues at coordinate 87,403 of JALIZH010020234.1, forward strand.
GGTCTATTGTGCACGGCCCGAGTCTGAGCATGGCTGTGACACAAGCGCTACTAAATAGGATGTTAAATGCTTGTGTTCCGTTGAAGAAGCAACTCCGCGTTCCTGACTGCGCAAGTAATGACGACGGCGTATGTTTGCAAACCATCGCCACGTTAAACATTCGGTCCCGTGCAGCAGCATTGACGCTACTCGCTAGCGGCCTACCACTGCGGCAAATTCGTCAGGTAGGCTCGGTACACAGTATCTCGGAGTGCCGTTCAGGTCATACGTCAATTCTAGTTCATGAAGTTTTCTGCAGCACGCACAGGATTTCGCACAGCATCGCTTATGCACGGTAACGGAGCTGAAATATAACCTTTCACACCGCGGCAAATAATTAGGTGGCGAGCTTCCATGGTTTGAGAAAGCATTTCGGTTCTCATATCCATTTCAGTGCAGCTCATGACTTCATCCGGTGAAAGTGGCACGGGCCGTACGTCCGCACGTCCTACCTGTTCCTATGCTAACAAACGGATTGACCCTCCATCGGGCGCCATCTTGAATCGTACAGCGCGCCACCTATAGTTCGTGGGTATTGCGAATAGCATAACATGCGTGTTTAAGGAACATGAATGAGAGGCCGTAACGGGACAATAATGGCATGTATGTCATGTACGTCATTATTTCTATGGCACGGTCTTGGTACTCTCGCGGTCCGTTTCATAGCGAAGTAGTTGTGGCATAACAAGGATGCATGACAAACATAAATGACATGTCATAACATGAAAACATTAACATATGGTTGTCATGTACCTCATAATCTACACCATACGTTAAGTGCTCTCACTGCCATTTTCCTAATTTCATGTCCACCAAAATATTGAAGGACACTTTGTACATTCCAAAGTGTGTTCGGAGAAAGCTTGTGGCCATTCGACTGGACTATGCCATGTGTTTTTTTTTCTTTTACACTCTCAGTGGGATGGCACACAAACGGATTGAGTGCGTATCTTCATTTAAAAAAATTTTTTTACCGCGAATCGCAGCAAGACGCTATAATAATCTGCCTCCGTTCGCATGCGTTCGTACTTTTCTCGCGCTTTGCGCATCGTGCAAGCGCCATCCGCGTTCCAGCGCTTAAATTGACGGACACTTTGTAAATTCTAAAGTGTGTTCCGCGAACGCCTGTGTCCATTGAGACGGGGTCGGTCAAAATGGAACGCGATGCGCGCGTTTCCCTCCTTGCATGATTGGAAACGCTGGCCACAGCGACGCTACGCAAGCGAAGCACGAGCGCTGTAGAGTCCTACGAGACCGGCGTTCGTTTGCGCACCCCGGCGGCCACCTGGCACCGTGCCAGGGCTCGGACGGAGCGAAGGACGGACGGACGGATGGACGGACGGACGGACACGGACGGACGGACATGAGCATGAGACATTAAAGGCTTTCGCCTTAAAATTTGCATGGCATGACATAGGTGTATTACGAACATGCCAATATATGATCTTAGTGCTCTCGCGGCCGTTTCATTAACCCAAAATATATACCCAAACATGGAATCAGTATGGCAAACATAAATTACAGGGCATGTACGGGGTATGCCAGCATATACATTTCATAACTTGGCATACACCAAAATATACGGCCGCCTCAGGGGAACATAAATGACAGGTCGTAACATGAAGTTATTAGCATGAAAGTGGCCTCGCCAAAGGTAGACATATTATTAGTATGCATGTAATTCCAGCCGTAGTGGTCGGATTTTGATTGCAGCCGCAGCGGTCGCATTTTAATAGGGGCGAAGTGTTAGTGGCCTGTGCACTGTGCGATGTCAATGCACATTACAGATCACCAGATGTTATTCAAGGTGTGTGTTCGAGATAGTTGATACTCCATGCTCTACTACTACCATAGGCGTGCACAGGGTTCCCCTTCAGGGGGGGGGGGGCGAAGGTTCGTCGCAGGACCCCCCTGCCTATTATGTCAATATATGGGGCTGAATTTGCGCCCCCCCTCCCTATTACGTCAACGTGTGGGGCTGACTTTGCACCCTCCAATTTTAGGTGACTAGGGAGCCCCTCCCCCCCCCCCCCCTTTTGCGCACGCCTATGACTATTACTTGCACAAAAATGTTTGTGCGAAAAACGAAAAAGACATGGACAGGCGCAACATTCAACTAAATTTATCACCGAAGGGATATATATATATATATTGTAGAGGAAGAGAGACAAGAGACAACGCCCGTACGCTAGGCCGGTTGTTCTTTATCTGACTTCGTCCTTCTCGTCCTCCACCTAGCCCGACACGCGCCCATGCCCGAGCGCCACTACATCTACATTACACTCGGCCACGCTGCGAAATGGCAGGGGGAGGTCCAGAAATGTACTCGGGCGGACGACATTGGCTGTGCCGCAGTGGTCGTCGTCGAAGGCCAACAGGCCCTGGACCCTGAACCGCCATCGTAGGCGATAATGTCTCTGGCGGGCGGTGTTGGCTGTTCCTTGGGGGTCTTTGTGGTGTACGCCATGACCTGCCTTGAGGGGCTGGCGAACATTATGGTGGGCGACATTGGCTGTCTCGATGTGGCCGCAGTACGCTTAGCAGACAATTCAGTTGCTGCAGTTTGGGGCGCTGGTCGTCATTCACGTTTGTGTGCTGAGGACGCAAATGCTTGCGCAGCGTAGAAGGCCTGCAAGTTCGGACAAGCTGCGAAGAGTAGTCGTGGTTCGGCGTAGCAGCATCTGCGTTGCCGTCTGCGCAATCTTTAGTTCCGCGGTAACGAGGGCAAAAGGTGGTCGCTTGTGGCTCCGTGTCGCATCCGTACGCGTGAACGCCACCATCTCTGCCCCCCACGCCGAAATCATTCAAGTTGCCTGAAGGCATCTCGCTGGCTTGGTTGAACTGCTCGCCGTCCGACTGGTCAGTGGCAAATTCCACGATGGCGACCCCTTGGGGTGAGTCAGTGGCGGGTCCAAAGACGGCGAGAGCCACTTCGTGTTGATCCGCGCGGTGCTCTGGTGGTAGACCGGATGTCGGAATAGAGCACTTGCCGTCGTCAGTAGACTGGCAGGCATGGCTGCTGGGATGGCTAATGCTGGCTCCACCTTCGTGAGGCCCATCAGTGGTCTCGGTGTTGGCTTCTTTGAATGAAACGTTCGCACCCTCGGCCAAGGACTGCCTCGAAGCCAGCAGATGCGTGTCCGTCTGGTCACAGTCTGTGCTTTTATTATCAGCAGGCCCTTCAGATCGTAGTCTGTCGACTTGGGATCTTTGGGCCGATGCGGTACTCGAAGTCGAGGAGCTGAGGCTGACTCCATTGCGATCAATGGTGAGGTGAACTTCACCAGAGAAGAGGTAGTCTGCTCCTAGGATCATGTCAGCGGGCAGGTCCTCGAAAACGGGAACGCTGGCAATGAACATGCTCCCGGCTTCGGTTTCGAGATACAGGTCAAGCGCCCCGACAGGCAACACGTAACCACCGAGGCCACGCAGGGGTGCCTCGCGCCATGGTTGGAGGTTGGCTGGGGCATGGCGTCGATGCAGCACCGTGCGTGGAGCTCCCGTGTGCACAAGAGCCGTAAGCTCGCCTACGCCGGCGACGCGGACCTCTACCGTTAGTAGCGACCGCATTTCGTGGTGTGTAGCTTGATGTCGTTTATCTGGTGTAACGTCTCTCCGGCCCCCGAAACTCGGCGGGAGGTCCTCCTTCTGAAATGGCGAAGAGGACAAGCCGGGTCCGGTGTTCGGTCGCGGGCAGGCCGCCAAGCTGCCGGTCGATGAGCTGCACTGTGCAGTTGCAGCCTCGAGGAGGTTCCTCTGAACTCCGTCCTCGGTATGTACGTGTCTTGCTTAATACGCAGGTGTCGTGGCTAATTCGGCCAAAAACAGCAATTAGTCGGCCACTCCATTCCATCCAGGAACGTTGCTGGACACCTTCGTACTTGTGCCATGCCTCTGCAGCACCGCGCAGGTGGTCGACGGCCATCAGCCACTTTTGATTTTCCGGCAAGGCATGACACAAGCCGAGAGTATTTATGGTCGCTACCCACATGTCGGCGTCATCCTGGAAGCCACGGAACACCGGTACTTCCGATAGTGCCGGATATGGTAGGGATGCCGGCCGGAACCCGCAGCGAAACGACGGAAAGTGGTGGAGCTCTTGCGAGAGTTGTGTAAGGGCACGCAAAATCTCCACGGGGCTCTCGTGTGAGTCGTATGGACAGCCAGGGCCGGTATCTGCGGAGCATGCGGCGGCTCCGGTACTCACGGCGGCGGCGGCACAACCCATAGGAAATGACGCGTGGGCGGCGTCCGCTGGAGGCTGATGTGATGATAGAGGCATGTTCACGGGCGGCACGCCGATGGGAGCGTTAACCGAGTTCCCAGACGAGAGGAGCCCGCGCGGTGCCTTGACGTGAGCAGTTGTCAAGGTGCCGTTGAAGGAAAGTTGAGCCGCCGAGGAGGCCTGGACGCCGTCCCCGGACGGCGTTCGCAAAGGCGAGAGGTTATGAGGCGACGAGGAGGCATAGACGCCGTCCCCGAACCGTGCTTGGTGCGGTGGCAGGTATGCGGGTTCCATGGCCCAGGAAGCTGGACGGCTTTCCTTGGACGGCGGGTGCGGAACGCCGAAGACGCACGAGCACAGGTGGTGGCTGCCTCAAGGCTTCGTTTTCGGCGACTGCGCCATTGTAGAGGAAGAGAGACAAGAGACAACGCCCGTACGCTAGGCCGGTTGTTCTTTATCTGACTTCGTCCTTCTCGTCCTCCACCTAGCCCGACACGCGCCCATGCCCGAGCGCCACTACATCTACATTACAATATATATATATATATATATATATATATATATTCAGCAGGAATGTTCAGTGGGTTCGGTCTGTGTAAGAAAAAAACGGGTACACGTACGAGAAAGCAATACTTTTATGCCTTACGTTTCGGCCGTGGCACGGCCTTCGTCATTCTCTGACGAAGGCCGTGCCACGGCCAAAACGTAAGGCATAAAAGTATTGCTTTCTCGTACGTGTACCCGTTTTTTTCTTTATATATATATATATATATATATATATATATATAGAAAAAAAACGGGTGCCACGGCCGAAACGTAAGGCATAAAAGTATTGCTTTCTCGTACGTGCACCCGTTTTTTTCTTACACAGACCGAACCCACTGAACTTTCCTGCTGAATATATATATATATATATATATTGTAGCGAAGCTTTGGAACTAGTGGGTCGTCCTCTCCAGCGCCTTCTAGTGGGTCGCCCTCTTCGAAGAAAAAGAGCAGCTCGTGCTGAGAGTAAGTCCCCGCCTTCACTGTCGCTGTCGTGCATCGTCGCCGAGTGCCCGCCAATAAACGTCTTAACAATTTGGTGGAGAGTGCTGTGCCCTTAAAACAACTTCTGTCCGCATTCGATGCCCTTGGAGCTTCGATCTGCTCGAGGGTACGCGAGCAGAGCACCTTCCAACTCCGCCCCTGAGGAACCCGTTCCCGTCCCTTGCGACTACTCAGCCATCCTAAACCAGTATAGAGGACTAAGGCAAGCTTATTCCCTACCACACCACACACTAAATAAGGAGGAATCGGTCAGCTGGAGGCAAATTCAAACTGGCACGTTTCCAAATTTGCACATCCTTAGTAAAATGCATCCCTCAGCATACTCTCCACACTGCCCATGGTGCTCAGCTAAAGCTACCCTGTACCACGTCACGTGGGAATGTCAGGCCATTACAGCCTTAGCCACAATACAAAATCCCACAGTGGAGCGATGGGAAGAGCTGCTGGCCAGCGACAATCTGGAAGATCAGCTGAGTCTGATCGACCGGGCCCGCAGCGCGGCTGCTGCAAGCGGAGCCCTGGACTGAGGGCACCCCCCCACCGCAAGCCAAGAATCTCCGACTACCCGGAGCTTCCCCGCAGAAATGTCTGACAAATAAAAGTTTTCACCACCACCACCGTACCGTCCCATCTACCATGCCCCAAGACGCCGCTCAGCAAACGCTTCCTCCTGCGCCGACGCCATGTCCCGGTGTCCCCCGCATCCGCGACCCTCCTGTCTTCACCGGCGCGGATGGCACTGACGTCGAGGACTGGCTCGCCATTTACAAACGCGTGAGCCTCCCCAATAAATGGGACGAGGCAGGCAGACTCAGCAACTTGGTTTTCTACCTCGCGGGTGTGGCCGGCATGTGGTACAACAACCACGCATCCGATTTCCCGACTTGGTCCGTTTTTAAGACCGCCGTCGTCGACGTGTTCGGCCGTCCTGCCGTACGTAAGCTGCAAACCGAACAGCGTTTGCGTGAACGAGCACAGCAGTCCGGCGAGTCCTTCACCAGCTACATCGAGGACATCCTCGATTTGTGCAAGAAAGTGGACGCGAGCATGTCGGAGTCGGACAGAATCACGCATGTTCTCGAAGGCATCGCCGACGATGCCTTCACCATGCTCCTGGCCAAGAACCCTCGCACTGTGGCAGAGGTCATAACGCGGTGCCAAAGTTACCAGGAGCTGCACCGGCAGCGCTTGATGACCCGTCGACCGCCGTCACGCGACGCTGACCTCGCGGGCTTGTCGGCCGTTTCTGACCACACCACCTTGCTCGCCGAAATTAAGTCGTTCGTGCGTGAGGAAATTGCCCGCCAGGTCTCTTTACTGGCTTTCGCTCCACCGCAACATGTCTAACAGCCGTCAACTACACTTCTGCCTCCCCACCGCCGAGCGATTCAGCAGGAAATCGCGGAGGTCATGCCTGAATACCACCAGCCGCCTCCAGTACCTGCGCCACTAAGCTACGCACAAGTTGTAGCCAGGCCACCCCCCACCGATTCCTGTGGCTGGCCCGCTTAGTTACACCGAAGCCGTCGCCAGACCCCAGGCCTTCGACGCAACTGTGCCGCATGCATACGCCGACGTCGTCCACGTGCCCCGACTGCCGCCCACCATGCAGTCATATCAGCAGCCGCCTCGCCCATCGCGGTCTGCGACATGGATGGGGCCCGCGAACCGATGGCGCACTTCCGACAATTGCCCCATCTGCTTTGCCTGCGGTTGCGCCGGTCACGTCGCACGCTATTGCAATCGCGTGCAGCAGCCTCGGGTCGCATCCAACCTTCCCAGCGAATCGAGCCGCCCTTATTATGACCAACCGCCGCCTATGTCACCGACGTCCGGCCCCGCACCATCTACACACCGTTCACAGTCTCCACGACGTCGCTCACTGTCGCCGATGCGGCCACGTCCGCCCGCACGCGACCAGGAAAACTAGTCGTCGCAGTCCACGAGGCAAGGGCTGCGACGCTGTCGCACTGCGAAAGCCCTCAGAGAAGCCCATCGAACGTGATAGACGTGTTTGTGGAGGGTGTTCGCGCATCTGCCCTTGTAGATACTGGAGCCGCCGTATCCGTAATGGACGCAAAACTTAGCCGATTACTGCGCAAAGTGACGACGCCACTTTCCGGGCTCTCCCTCCGTACAGCCAGCGCCCAAAGCATTAACCCTACAGCGGTGTGCACAGCCCGCCTCATGATTCAGGACGCGATGTACACCGTCGAATTGATCATAATTCCTGCATGCTCTCACGACGTCATCCTAGGATGGGATTTTCTCTCACGCCACGACGCCGTCATTCATTGCACACCAGCTGAAATAGAGCTCTCACCATTCGCTGATTTGACGCCGGTCGACTGTCCATCGGCTGCCAGCAAGGTACTCGTGAAAGACGACACCAAAGTGCCTGCAAACTCGTTAACGGACGGTGTCGGTCTACTGCGCCAATCTTTCCGACACCGTTGCACTCCTCTCGCCATCTGACCGCGTTTTAATGAGGAAAGGCTTGCTTGTTCCTTTCGCGACCGTTGAAGTCACTCACGGCAGCACCTCTAATTTTTGTTACGAAGTCATCCCCGTACAGTGTTACGTTGGTGCGAGGGGAATGTCTCGGCAGCGTGGAACCCCTCGAAGACGCACAAGTTATGGATGAACCCTATGACACGCACTGCCCAAGTTCGAGTACGCTCAGTGCTGTTTCTACATCTGCTTCATCATCCGCTGATGTATTTGGTTCCTCCATTCCCGACAACCTTACGCCGGTCCAGCGTTGCCAGCTTCTGGGCCTGTTGGAAGAATTTCGCTCTTCTTTCGATGTTGCTCAACCTTCACTAGCCGCACGTCCGCCGTTACGCATCGCATCGGCACAGGCGCCCAACCACCACTGCAGCAACGTCCATACCACGTATCTCCCACAGAACGCCGTGTAATCAACGAGCAAGTCGACGACATGCTTCGACGCGATGTTATTCAACCCTCTAACAGCCCCTGGGCGTCTCCTGTCGTTCTCGTTGCGAAGAAGGACGGTTCTGTGCGGTTCTGTGTGGACTACAGACGCCTCAAGATCCCTCGTAAGGACGTGTATCCACTATCGCGAATAGACGACGGGATTGACAGCCTGCAAGGAGCAGAATTCTTTTCATCTCTCGATTTGCGCTCAGGGTACTGGCAAGTACCTATGGCTGAAGACGCTCGACCGAAGACCGCCTTTGTCACGCCCGACGGCTTGTACGAATTCAACGTCGTGCCGTTTGGGCTGTGCAATGCGCCCGCCACCTTTGAGCGCATGATGGATACCGTTCTGCGCAACCTGAAATGGCACACGTGCCTGTGCTACCTCCACGAGGTCATCGTTTTCGCTCCGGACTTCTACACGCATCTTCAACGCCTGCGGCATGTTTTGATGCTCTTGAGTGACGCCGGTCTGCAACTGAACCTAAAGAAGTGCCGATTTGCAGCACGGCAGCTCAGAATACTCGGCTACGTCGTGTCCAAGGACGGAATTCTCCCCGATCCAGCCAAGCTTCGGGCCGTGACCGAGTTCCCCAAGGCCGACGTCCGTCAAGGAATTGCGCAGTTTCGTAGGACTGTGTTCCTACTTTCGGCGCTTCATTCGAAACTTCACGACTATCATATCGCCGCTGACGAAGCTCCTCGGAAAGTAACGGGCCTCTCCATTCGTGGCCGTCAAAGTGCGACGACGCTTTCGCAACGCTCCATCGTTTGTTGACGCCGCCTCCCATACTACGCCACTACCCAGGTAGCACACATGGTCTAGAAAACGTTTTTTTAGGGATAAATGGGATAAAACGGATTCTAAACCTTTTTAGACGTTTTAAAAACGTCACAGAAAAGCCGTTTTAGATCTGTTTTTGATAACGTCTTGTAAAGAGATATTTCAAGACGTTTGCCTGATTCTAAACCATTTTTCGACGTTTTAAAAACGTCACAGAAAATCCGTTTTATATCTGTTTTTGGTAACGTCTTGTAAACAGATATTTCAAGACGTTTGTCTGATTCTAAACCATTTTCGACGTTTTAAAGACGTCACAGAAAAGCCGTTTTATATCTGTTTTTGGTAACGTCTTGTAAAGAGATATTTCAAGACGTTTGTCTGATTCTAAACCATTTTCGACGTTTTAAAAACGTCACAGAAAATCCGTATTATATCTGTTCTTCGTCACGGCTGCAACGTCTTGTAAAGAGATATTTCAAGACGTTTTAAAAACGTCACAGAAAAGCCGTATTATATCTGTTTTTGATTACGGCTGCAACGTCTCGTAAAGAGGTATTTCAAGACGTTTGTCTGATTCTAAACCATTTTCGACGTTTTAAAAACGTCACAGAAAAGACGTCTAGAAAACGCACTTTATAAGACGTTTTCTCTCGAGCAGCAGAGCGCGCGCCATTTGGTCGCTGCATGCACGGGCATGCACAAACCGCCGAGAATTGAAATTTGAACTCGAGCCTGCGCACGCCATTTCTCATTGCGCGAAAGAAAGTATCGCGCAAAAGGATAAAGGGAAGTGGTGTCGACATTGCATCAGCATTGATGAAGGCTTCAAAGTTCGTTAACCAGTAAACTTGAAGTAATTTTCTCGGCGGTAGCGGCGCCGAGCTGTCGTCTGCTCGGCGCGGCATCGTCTGCTCGACGCAGCGCCGCTCGCGCGTTGTTTTTACCATTTGTTCGCCAACTTCTTTCAACCTTGCTGGTGCGAAAAAAGAATCGAACGCAATGAAGCTAGCCCTGCTGCTATTAGCTACGAGTAGGGTATTGAGCAAAATAAACGTAGTGCCTCCCTTTAGCTGAATTATTCGTGAGACGTGGTGCAACGCCGTCCACGGCTTTGCACGAACGCTGCGGGATACGCTTGAGACGCGACTGATGCGCAACGGGCAGGCTGCCGCCGGCGGCCGTAACCATGGCAACACCAGCGGTAACCATGGTAACCTTCAGGTGAAGGCGATGGTGCGCCACCTGGATTTTCAGAAAAAAACGCCTCAGCGCGGAGCCCTGTGTGGACCCACTCCCCCCATTCTAGTACACTCTAGTAGCGGTCTAACTTTCTCGCGAAAGTCTGAGCACTGACTGTATCCATCCGCGCGACTGTTGCTTCTGCAATGAAGTTCGTCGGTTTCGCATGTGCGGTCGCACTCGCCGGTCGAGCCCTCTGTTGATTTGTTGCGTGCTTGTGTCGTGATTCGTGGAGTCTATGAACGCAGCTGTGAAGAAACTATACTTCGCTGCGTGTGAAACTTGTGGACCCGAATTCAAATGTGTCTGTGTGGAGTGACTGAGTGACGGTTAGGCGTAGTGCCGTAAGATTACCGGCGGAAGAATGCACTCATCAGCTTGCGCGCGGGACGCCATCGCAACTTCATTTCTTCCATGCTCGATAGACGGACGTGGTTACGTGATGTGCGATTAGTTTTCGTTGGATTTGCGGAATTCTCTGAACCACGGGCTTCTGTTGTTTTTGAAGGTAGGTTCATTTTTATGTCATTTGAGCTCAGTATATGAGAACCATCACAAATGAAAAAGCGTGTTGCGAATATTGCATCACTGGATTGCATGTGCGACATGTTTCATCAATAGCTGTGTACGGAATTTTCTCAGCATACGTGATAAAAAGCTGTCCAAACGTTAATGCACGCCATGGTTTCCGTTCACGTTCGAACGAACATGAGCGGAAACTGTATTTATATCTGTTAGCCTAGCTTCAGTAAAATTACTGTTTTCTCTTGGCCGTTTGATAATGGTAGTTTCAAGATATAGATTAGGTTAAGCTGCTTGAGCCGTGTAATGGGCAGTTTCAGAATAGGCTACGCAAAGATAGCGTTGGTTGGGCACGTATGCTACTTCCGCCACTTAACGTGAGTGCGCAAGATGATGGGGTACGACGCGTGTGCAGGAACCAGTATTACAATAAGGTGCGCAAAGATAGCGATTGTTGTGTACGTAGCGTATAACGCATGCGCAGTGGCGACGAACGCTAACGAAATGCTTTGCGCACCGAATTCTAAAACTGCATAGAAGTTACGGCATGTGCCATCCGCTTCATTGTTGTCACAGAAGTTTGTGGATAACAGAATATTTTCAGCGACAGCGTACTAGTTCATGGTTTCTTCCCCGGTACTACCTTTGCGTAACGAACAGCCTGGGCGCGCTTTTCTGTTAGTTGCGAATCTCTGAGGGCATGATCACAGTCAAAGACGCGTTTCACGGGGAGGAGTCCAGCATTTTTTCTCAGTGCTGTGATTTCTCAGTGCTGCCTTGACTATCTCGATGCGCTTTCGGACATTGTGATTTATATGTTTTCCCTTCAGTGTTAACCTCCTCCTTTCTCTGTTAAGCTGGCACTTCTTAGCATAACCAAAAGGTTCTCTTGCGCGTCTCTTGTGCCTGGTTGAATATAGCTTGCCCGCTCTCTGTCGCCGTATGGTGTTATCGAGTTTTCAACTTTTCACACCGTCCTATTTTAGGAATTATAGCATATAATGAAATTATCTTTTCTCCTATTTATTGCAGGTGGTACACGCCCTAGATGTTTAGAAACAAAGGCTACACCAACTAAATTATGACTTTCTTCTTTTTGAGGGGTGACCGGCAGGTTTTCGTATGAATAAAAATGGATGTCGAGAGAAAATTGGTTTTGTTGTGCTCCTTGTTGTATGTTGCTGTAATTGACAGCGTTGATATTTTCTGCTAGCCATGGCACATTTCAAGGTTAACTAGTGTGCTCTCAGAGATGTCAGACAGTAATTCCTGTGTTAAGTTTTGTACGCTGCATTTCGAAGCCTGAAACCGTTACTTGGACAGATTGAAATATAAATGCTTGCATCCACCAATATTTTATAACTAACGTCTAAGATGAGACCTCGTGTTCAGAACGTTTAGTCTTACTTATGTAATGATGCCAGAGTTCTTCGTCAACACTTTTTTGCGAGACGTCTTCCAACAGAGTCATGTTGTAAGAAAAGTTCCCAAAAGTTACATTTCGTGAACAATACACTTCAGCAACAGTGATTTTGCAAGCCATTTACGTTCTTTTTTTACTACGTATTCTTGGCTCGATGGGCCAAATATTATTTTGCGGTTTTGTTTTCTTATTAGTGTTTTCAACACATTGGAGTCGATCTCCACTAGCTATGGTCTTAAGGATCTCTACTGAACGATTGTTTTCGAATGAAGAGAGACATACACCAGGTACTTGATGCATGCCTCCTTTCCTGCTTACAATGCTGTGTTGACTGTGGCTCGGTGTAGCGTCTTCTAACTCATTCAGATATCGGACTTCTGTGGCAGATTCATCAATGTGCGATAACAGCAACTGTGTAGAGACTATCGATCACCTCTTGTGCCGCTGTCCCGAATTTCAACATCGCCAAACTCTCCAGTGTGCCTTCAGGAGACTTTACGGCCGGCCTATCACTGAAAGAAAGATCTTGTGAGTATGGTTTCTCGGTACATCAGCCCAGAAAACTACACAGCCTTCCTGCAGTACTTCAAGGCAACAGAATTGAGCGACCGCCTGTGATATATACGCTCCTCTGTATCTGTCTCTCTGTGTGTGTGTGTGTGTGTGTGCGTGTGTGTGTGCGCGTGTGCGTGTGTCAGTGTCTGTTTGCATGCGTGTGTGTGCCAGTGTGTGTTTGCATGCGTGCGTGTGTGTGTGTGTGTGTGTGTGTGCGTGCGTGTGTGTGTGCGCGTGCGTGCGTGTGCGCGTGCTCGCGCGCGCGCGTGTGTGTGTGTTGTGAAATGTGTCTCTTTCCATTTTTTACTCCCTCATTCCCCGCCCCATAAGTAGGGTAGGAAACTGGACGCTATTGAACCACCCTGTCTACCTCTATTCCTTCTTCCTGTCTCTCCTTCTTACGAAAAAAAAAAGTTCAGCGGAAGATGAAGCGTTGAGGAAACTTTCAACATGGCGGCTGTCTTCGTCAGGGCCCTGACGGAAGCTAGACCACTTGCCGAATCGTCGGCTTCAGCGACATCACCTTTTCGACGAATTCACTTCATCCTAGTGTTTTATTCAGAAGAGCTAATTGATAGAACGCTTACATATTGCAGAATGGCTGTACCAGGTATAAGTTTTCTCATATTGCATTGGTTAGTTGTTTGACAACAATTTTGCTAATGATGAATCGTGCAACAAAAAGTGTTCTGGAAGGTTGGATACCATATAGCTGCAGTTTACATACCGCGATATTCTGTGTTCTTTTGCCCCTTCTGTACGATATTTTGTCGCATGCTGTATCTGATTTTGTGGTTTTTACGTTTCTATTGTGTACAGGAATCGTTGCCTGTTTTACGTAATAAATATACGACATCACCACTTTTGTCTGTGAATCTACTGAGCTCTCACTCTGTAATAGTAATTACAGAATAAAGTAACTGTAATTACTTTAACAGAGAGGGCTTGCTATAAACGTGCACTAAATGCACGTACAAAAACAAAACAGCAAAAAAGAAAGAGATTTTGCACGACGTTTTAAAAACGTCTAGAAAACGTCTTTACAAAGACAATGCGACGGGACAGGAATGGGATTTTTAAAGACGTTTTAAAAACGTTTTCTCTCAGAATGGGATTTTTTGTGACGTTTTTAAAACGTTTTTTAGCAGAATGGGATTTTTCGTGACGTTTTAAAAATGTTTTCTAGCAGAATGGGATTTTTTCGTGACGTTTTAAAAACGTTTTCTAGCAGAATGGGATTTTTTGTGACGTTTTTAAAGCGTTTTCTAGATGGTCTTAAAAACGGATTCTAGCCGGACATTAGACGAGATATAAAACGTTTTTAGACCTTTTGCTTCTTTTCCGTGACGTTTTCTAAACGTTTATATGGTCTCGGATAAACGTTTAGAAAACGTCAATTATCCGTTTTGTGCTACCTGGGTACGACCCTACGGCCCCTACAGAGGTACATACGGACGCCAGTGGTGTTGGCCTCGGCGCTGTCCTTACGCAGCACAAACCAGGCTTCCCGGAATATGTCGTGGCGTATGCAAGCCGTATGCTTACAAAAGCCGAGACCAATTACACCGTCACGGAGAAAGAATGCCTGGCAATCATCTGGGCCCTTACGAAGTTCCGACCTTATTTGTATGGTCGCCCATTTGATGTCGTCACCGACCATTACTCACTGTGCTGGTTGTCGTCATTGAAGGATCCCTCAGGCCGTCTTGCCCGTTAAGCACTTCGCCTGCAAGACTACGACATCCGCGTGCTGTACCGCAACGGACGCCAGCATGCTGACCCCGACGCCCTGTCGCGCTCTCCCTTGCCTGACGACAATGCCCCACAGCTCAGCGTCTCACCTTGCCGTTTCTTCCATCGACCTGCATACCATCGCTACCGAACAGCGCAAGGATCAATGGATTGCCTCACTGATAGACTTGATGACTGATCCATCGGCAACACCATCCACTCGCGCGTTGCGTCGTAAAGCCCACCTTTCGCCGTTCGCGACGACCTCCTCCACCGACGCGATTACAACAGTGACGGCCGCCAGTGGCTACTAGGTCATACCCCGCAGTCTGCGCTCTGACATATGCGATTCGTTCCACTCTGATCCGCAATGTGCGCACTCCGGGGTATCGAAGACTTACCACCGCATTCGCCAACGGTACTTTTGGCGAGGAATGTACCGCTACGTGCAGAAATTCGTTCGCTCCTGCATAGATTGTCAGCGCCGCAAAACTTCAACGCACCTGTCGCCGGCAGATCTGCAACCTCTACCTTGCCCTGACCGGCCGTTTGGGCGCGTTGGTATCGATTTGTATGGGCCATTTCCGCAAACGTCGGCTGGTAACCGCTGGGCCATCGTCGCTGTAGACCACGCCGAAACCGCCGCCCTCCCCGCGGCTACGGCACGCGATGTGGCCTCCTTCCTGCTCCAACGATTCATGATGCGTCACGGTCCACCCCAGGAACTGCTCAGTGATCGAGGCCGTGTTTTCCTGTCCGAAGTCGTTGAAGCCATTCTCAAAGAGTGCAACGTTGTTCACCGCATAACTGCTGCTTACCACCCGCAGACGAATGGCCTCACCGAACGCTTCAACCGTACGCTCGGCGACATGCTCTCCATGCACGTCGCCGCCGATCACACAAATTGGGATGCCATTCTGCCGTTCGTCACCTACGCCGATAATACCGCCCCTCAGAGCACTACTGGTTTTTCACCTTTCTTCTTATTATATGGAAGGCACCCGTCGCACACCGTCGACACGATACTTCCATACAAGCCGGATCCATCTGAGTGTGCGCCTATTTCTGACACAGCCAGGCTTTCTGAAGAGTGTCGAAAGCTTGCAAAGACCTTTACTACACATGATCAAGAGCGGCAGAAGAGCATTCGCGCTGACACGAGCACTTCTGCGCCCACGTTCCTCCCTGGAGCGCTCGTATGGCTCTAGATTTCTACGACTGCAACTGGCCTCTCTTCAAAACTACTGCCTAAATACGAAGGCCCCTACCGTGTCGTCGAACGCACTTCCCCTGTAAACTGCCTGATCGAACCCATCGAACCATCTTCGGACATGCGCCGTCGAGGGCGCGACATTGTAAACGTGGAGCGCCTCAAGGTCTACCATGACCCGCTCATAGTAACCAGCTGTTAGGTCGCCAGGCGGCTCCCTATTCGTACCCGGGGTGATTGTAGCGAAGCTTTGGAACTAGTGGGTCGTCCTCTCCAGCGCCTTGTAGTGGGTCGCCCTCTTCGAAGAAAAAGAGTAGCTCGTGCTGAGAGTCAGTCCCCGCCTTGACTGTTGCTGTCGTGCATCGTCGCCGAGTGCCCGCCAATAAACGTCTTAACAATATATATATATTGTCAAGGAACGACACAGAGACCTAGATACAACGCCTGTTCACTAGGCCGGCTGTTCTATTCTCCCTTCGTTCTTCTCTTCTTCGCGCCAGCCGATCTCGCGCCCGTGCCCGAGCGCCGCTTTGTCTTCCTTATACTCGGCCACGCTGCGAAATTACATGGCCAACTGTATAAATGCATACGGGCAGACGACAGTGGCTGTGCCGGATTGTAAGCCGCAGGTCCACAGACCTTGGACACAGATGTTCCATCACTAGCGAACACGTCTCTGGCGGGCGGTACTGGCTGTGCCTTGGTGGTCGCTCTTGTGCACGCCACCGCGTGTCTTGCCGAAATGCCGCAGACTCAGTTGGCCGACATTGGCTGCCTCGTTGCGGCCGGAGGTCTCGGCCGCGTTGCTTCTTGTCTGGGAAATTTGATGATAGCTCTGGCGGCCGACATTGACTATGTCGTAGTGGCTGCTGGTCTCGGCCACGCTGGCATCTGGCATGTAGAGCTGCCGATGGTGACTCAGGAGGGCGCCATAGGCTGTGCTGTCGTGGTCGTAGATCTCTCTGAGGACTTTCATGCTGCGCGTGCGACCAAGGCATAGGTGATTGTAGACGCCGTACAAAGTTGGGTTGGTCGAGCAGATCGTAACTTGACCACAGTGCTTCGGTATGGTGGTCTGATATGTATCCTCGAAAAGGGATCGCAACTCCGAGCCCGCGGGGAACGCAGCTCATGCTCTTGCAGTATTGTTCCCGTCGAGCTCCCCAAGGTACTCGAGGTAGTGGTCCTTGAAGTAAGGCATGCATTCGAGCTGGCCTCCACAGTCGCGTCATCAGCAGGAGACCTGGGCTTTAGCGGCAGGTCTTGGATGGCGATGATACCAAATTTGACTGACGCCTCGGCTTCATTTAGCACCGCGTCACTTTGCAAGTGGCGGGCATCTGACGGCGCTGGTGCCATGCCTGGTGGTTCTCGCGCAGGCTTCTTGAAGATACACGACAGTACGTCAAGAGGCGCTGGAACTGTCAGCGGCTCCGGTGAGTCTGTGGATACAGTGATGGGTGTCCTTCCTGTCCTTCACGAAAGGCGTCCGTGTCAGGCACGAGAAGAGCTGGGGACTGCTTGTTCGCACGCGTTCCTGGTGATGGTACTGCCGATGGTAACATCGCGTAACAGGAGCCGTATCCGTCAGATCAGCTGAATGCACTTGTGACCCCATTGGAAAACACTTACATGGTATCGTTTCTCCGGCTTACCGTGTTGGCTGCCCTGAACACAAAGCAGCAGTCACGAATAGAATCATAAAGATATATGTGCTCACAAGGCTTGATTTATGCGTCAAGCCTCGGAATGCAGTAAGGGTCGTAAGGGAACGAAACGCGGGAGCCAATGAAAAGGTCATTGAAGTGCGTTGTGTGCTCTGAGCTGTCTTGAAGACCTTCTTACAAACCACCTTTTTCTTTTAGCAGTAACTTTCAGCTTTATATGTGCTATTTGTATGTGTTATATTGACGCATGCCATCATTTTATGAGCAATCCATTGTGGCTCATACACGTTTTGGGTGTGAAGACGAAGAGAACGCTTTTGTTGCTCTGGTGCTGGGGCAGACGTCAACTAGCTGTCGGTCTTTCTTCGCCCGCGACATTACTGGTGGAGGTGCTGGGTACATGTACCTTGACTGTGTCAGCCATCACTCCTAGCACCTTGGAGACAGCTACATCTCCCAGAGCAAGAAGCAGCCGCCGCCTGCGAGGGTTACCCCCCGAATTCGGTCCTCTGCCATCGAAACGCGAAAAGATGACAACTCCGGCGACAAGCCAGGCGAGTCAAACCAGCGATGCCCATTGTTTTCTTCTCGCGCATGTTTTTCATGCGCCACAGACACCAAGACCGTTCCATGGAGACATTTTCGAGGATGTTGATGACTGGCTCGACCACTTTGATCGGGTTGCCAGCATCAACGAATAGGACGACGCTCGCAAGCTGCGGAGAGTTTACTTCGCATTGGAAGATTCTGCTAAAACGTGGTATGAGAACCACGAGGGCTCCTTTGCGACATGGCAGGAGTTTAGCCAGCAGTTCCGCGACGCGTACCGCAATGCCGAAAGGAAGGAGAGGACTGAACAAGCCATCTCGTGCAGGAACCAGCGGCCGAACGAAAGAGTTTCGATGTTTGTCGAGGACATGCTTCGACTCTTCAGGCGCGCGGACCCTGCCATGTCAGAGGAAAAGAAGGTACGGCACTTGATGCGTGGGGTGAAAGAACAGCTTTTCGCTGGACTCATGCGCAATCCACCGACAACAGTCGCCGAGTTCATCAATGAGGCAACCACGATGGAGCGTACTCTCCAGCAGCGGTCGTCACAATACGAACGCCACGACACCCTCCAGCAGGGGTCGTCACAATACGAACGCCACGACATCACGGCCACTGCATGCTCTATCGGGTCTGACAGCGAGAGGCAGGCCCTCGCAGACTTCATACGAAGTATCGTGCGGGACGAACTACGACAACTCCATGCAGCGGGATCCGAACCACCTGTGGCAGCACTCGCGGATGTAATCAGACATGAAATCAGGCAGGCAGTCGCACCACTTGCGCCACTCGCACCACCAGTACCTGAGGCCCCCCGTCCTGACATATGCGGCGGCACTGCGATTCCCTGCGCCACCGGCTACAGGCCCCACTATGCGACCAATGTTCCAGGCTACGCACCCATTCCGGGACACTGCTTCGAGTCCGCCTCCAGGCTCAAGGTTCCCGAGCGCACCCACATATCTGCCATCTGTGCCATCTGCTTCAAGACAAAGTGCTAGCAAGGCAAGCACGTGGCGCACGTCAGATAACCGTCCCCTCTGCTATCACTGTGGCGAGGCGGGTCACCTGTACCGCAACTGTCAGTACCGCCAACTTGGCCTCCGCGGCTTTCACCCTGACGCCCGATGCCCACGCTACGGTGAGCGCCCCCGCGAAATAGAAGCGTATCTCACGGGCCAGCGAACTCCTTCGACTGGTCAGCCCCACCAATCGAGATCGCCATCGCCTCGCCGGTCTACGTCACGCAGCTTGCCCTCATCGTCTTACGCTCCGCGGCCGCAACTCCTGGCTCACTGGGACTTTCACCCTACAGCGACTCGGAGCTCTTCCATTTCCTCAAACAACTGGCAGAACGTCTCGACCGTTTTTCGCCGCTGAACTCCGGGTTCTCGTCTGCCGCATCGCCATCATCGGCAGCTATTTGGGCAGTACCAGAGTTCCATGGCTTCCAAGACGACGTCTTCGGGTGGATTGAGACCGTCAACGCACTCGGCACACTCCTTGCCTGGCCGGAAGACAGAAAATGGCTATTTGCCATCGACCGCCTTGGCGGTGCGGCCAGGCATGGCACGGCTACGAAGGCATCAAACAACAATCCTGGTCCGAATGGTGTGCGAAGTTGACAAGTCTCTTTCGCCCCCTTTCCCACACTTGCGACCTCCTTCCTGCCAACCCATTTTCTACCGCGGATCGGAGATGTGTGCCTCACCACCTCAACAGTGCACCTCGGTCATCTACCACCCTGCCTTCTCTTGTGGAACGAGATAGGGAGGGGCATGGTGTAGCTGTGCCCTTTACCAACGTGCCCACTTCCATACATCGAGCTCACATGGGGCGCCAGCTCGATGTCTCATCGCAGTCCTCCAGCCCGACTACAGACAAGACTACCCTCGAGCCTCAGCAGTTGGCGATGCCGCCTCCAAGCTCGACACCACCTGAGCACGTGGAGTCGTTGTCCCTTGTCCTGGTGGACGAGCCACGAATGCACCCACTCTGCCAGTCTACGGATACCAACAAGATCGGTCCTGACCAGTATGAGCCATTTGTCCGGACATCGCAGTTATTGGACGCGTGCGCGGACGCTGGTCATTTCCCGAGAGACGTCTCCTTAGAGGAAACAGAGGTGCTAACTCCGGTTGAGGTCATAGTATGCCAAGGCCTGTCGGTGCAGACCAACTCTCCTGTTGGCGACGCTGCTTTCGACAGGGACAGCTCGATGCACGCGGCACTTCAAGACCTGCCAGCTCGACCGCCTCGAGTAGCACTACAGCAACAATGTTGCAAGACCTCGACATACACCTGTCCCCACTGTGGAAACCTGAAGTAATGGACGCACCTGCTTCTACGGCACCGTACATTCCGCCTAGCTCGCGTGATTGGAGTTCATCGACGCGAAGCGGATGCGCTCCTTCAAAGCTGCGGCGACGCGGCGCCGGTCTACTGACCACGCGGTCTGTCTGCGGCCACAGCACGTCACTGCAGTCATCTGCCGCTTATCGTGAATCTCCGACAGTGTTTCTCGAAATGCGACGAGAGAAGCGACACCGACGGCTACGACCTTCCCGCAATAGCCAGAGCCGTCCGCCTGAAAAAGCTGCATTACACCAAGGGCAATCACACAAGGACCGAGACCTGCAAAGACCCGCAAGGAACAGTCAATGTCGCCCACCAGAAACATTTGCGCAGCCCGATCGTCATGCAGTGCCGCAGCGTGGCCGAGTGTAATGAAGATAGCGCCGCCATTGCAAGGGCGCGCGAAAAGCTAGCGGAAAGACGAGGAGGAAGAAGGGAGAAATGGAACAGCCGGCCCGCAGCAAGGGTGCTGTGTCTGTCTCTCTCATTCCTTTGCAGCGGATTTATGTCATGAGGGCTGATGAAGTGTGGCAGTGGGTTGGTAGTAGTAACTTTATTATTTGGGATGACGTGAGTAATCAAAAACCTTACCTTGCACGATCTTTCATCATTGTTCGGTGTTAATTGTCTGTTTTACGTAGTCCGGCATGTAGAATCCGAACACTTACAGTATCCTGTCGTTATGCGGGGGCGTCTTGTGGCAAACGAGTGCAGTGTTTCTGACAGCGGACGCTTGCCGAAAAATCTCACTCCATTGTCTGACGTCAAAGATCCAGCAGTATATACGAACGCTGTTGCACTAATCGGTGTTTGCACATTTTCACCAGGCTTATCAGTCGCTCAGGCTAAGCGGACGATGTTGTTGAGTAAAATACTGACGCACTCGGCCAACCAAAACAGTAACTCGATTGTCAAGGAACGACACAGAGACCTAGATACAACGTCTGTTCACTAGGCCGGCTGTTCTATTCTCCCTTCGTTCTTCTCTTCTTCGCGCCAGCCGATCTCGCCCCGAGCGCCGCTCTGTCTTCCTTACACTATATATATATATATATATATATATATATATATATATATATATATATATATATATATATATATATATATATATATATATATACTGTAAGGAAGACAGCGTTCAGGCTAGGCGCAACACTTCTTTATTGACCCTCGAGCCTGAGCCCCGCTGCTCAGACCCAAGCGGTGATGATGAGTATTTACAGGTGATAAGATGAAGTGTACGAATAATGCTCACACTAATATCCCCGTGCGGCCTGGCCGCGACTTAAACTGGGTAGAGACGTCGAACAAAGGGCTTCAGACGCGAAACGTGGACTACCTCAGAACCACGGCAGTGACGATCGGAAGGAGCCTCAACGGGAGTGACACGATAGTTTACAGGGGATGTTTGTTCATTAATTATGTAGGGTCCAAGGAAGTGTGACTGAAACTTTTCGCACAATCCGGGAACACCTGTAGGCGTCCGAAGGAGCACTTCGTCGCCAGGATGGAAAGAGACGTCGCGATGGGAGCTGTCGTACCGCTGCTTGCGATCGTGTTGACTAGCTTCTGTACTGAGCCGAGCAAATTGCCGACATTTTAGATGCGAAGCATCTTATGCTCGGGGCTATGTCCGTCCGGCGTCCCCCGTCCCCCGTCCCGCGTCCGGCCACTTTCATGAAGTAGGGAAGCACCCATTATGCGAACCAGAACACTGTAGTAATATTGCCACGCGCGCTTCTTTCACTGTATTCGATTTCCGCCCACAAAGACTATCAGCAGTACTCGGCGCAGACCACGCCTTATTGTTCCAGAAGCTTCTCGCTTGTAGTAGATCGTTCTGTTAAGATTGCACGCAAGACGCTAACACTCAAGATTATTCCAGAGCTTCCGCGGCGACTAGTGATAAGGCTAGAATGTTCGACGCGTGCGTTATAAAAGCCGGCGCGTTCCAACGATGTACAGTTGATCGACGGCCGACGCTCTGTTCGCCGCTATCAGTGCAGTGTGTATTGCTGTAATCTGACTTTCTGTTTACCGGCCACAAGTTCGGCCTAATAAACAGTTTCATTTTGGACCTACCGACTTCTGCCTTCGTCGACGTCACGACCACGTGACAATATGAAGGCCGTCAACCCTATCACAGTCATCTAAGTCATGGCCGAGAGCACAGAGAGGCTGCTTAGCAATAGCTAAGCAGGTGGTGTCTGTCGCACAGGTTGGCCCCATTCCTTGAGTCATGGCCGAGAGCACAGAGAGGCTGCTTAGCAATGGCTAGGCAGGTGGTGTCTCTCGCCCAGGTTGACCCCATTCCTTAATATTGGTTGCATGTGTTTGGAGGGGGGCTTAGTCCGTCCCTTCTTCCCGCGTCCCACACCACCACATCGCATGCGCGTCCCCTCCCCCCTCTCTCTCTTACGCTCACCCTCTTTCTCTCCTCTAGGAATCATCTACTCTACGGAGCGTCCCCTCCCCTATGCTCTCGTACACTCACCCCCTTCCTCTACTCTAGGAATCATCTACTCTACGGAGCGGCGCCCACATCCCCACAGCGCATGTGCGTCCTCTCCCCCCTCTCTCCTCTAGGAATCCTCTACTCTACGGAGCGGCTCCCGTGTCCCCTGCCCCTCCTCTCTCCTCTCCTACGGTCCCCCCCCCGTCCTTTCTTCTAGGAATCCTCTACGGAGCGGTGCGCACGACAGGTGGTGTGACAGCTGCATACCCCGCTGGAGGCGCCACGGTAGTTCCGCGGTATGAAAATGACGGAGCGCGCGCGCCTCATTCTCTCTCCTGTGCAGCGCCGCGATGTGCGCCCGGACCACTGCCGTGAAATGAGAGCGGCGATGTTCCTCCCGCTCAAGCTAATTATCTCCCCGCTGCTTCGCATCCACACATGGTTCCCTTTAGCGGGAGATGGGGAATTTTTTTTCAAGTCTCGAGATGAACTATTCGGGTAGGGTTGTGGAATTGTCACTGGATGTGCGGAAGAACGAAGTGTCGATTCGATCGTGAATGTCGCCGAGCGGCCGTAAACGAGGTAGATTGGTGAATAGCCAGTAGTGCGTTGGACGGCGGTATTGTGAGCAAACGTCACAAATGGCAAGATGGTGTCCCAGTTGTTGTGAGCTGGTCCAATATGCATGGATATCATGTCAATTAGCGTGCGGTGGAATCTCTCTGTGATGACATTGGTTTGAGGGTGTTATGCTGATGTTGTCTTGTGAACTGTGCCACAAGCTTTAAGCGCTTCTTCAATAACTGTGGACAGAAAAGTCTTGCCGTGATCGCTAACTAGGACGCGGGGCGCACCATGACGCAAGGCAATGTCTTCGAGGAAGAAGGTTGCCACGTCAGAGGCAGAGCTAGAGTGCAGAGGAGTGGTCTCTGCGTACCGCGTGAGATGATCAACCGCTGTCACGATCCAACGATATCCTGCCGACGTTACGGCAATAGGTCCGACTAGGTCCATTCCAGCAATGGCCAAAGGTTCCTCGGTACATGGTATCGGTTGTAACAAGCCAGCAGGAGGTGAAGTCAGCCGCTTGCGCCGTTGACATAGTGCGCAAGGAGAGACATACTTGGCAACCGATGTGGAGAGGCCAGGCCAGAAGAAGCGGCTCCTAATGCGGCTGTATATTTTATGGAATCCCAAGTGGCCAGCAGAGGGGTCGTCGTGAAAGGCCTCAAAAACCTGCGCACGAAGCGAACATGGTAGTACCGGTACCCACCGGTGTCCATCTTCAGTGTAAACGTACCGATGCAGCATGTCGTTTTCAAGTTTCAATCGCCTGAGTTGTCAGCGCAACCTGGCAATAGGTGGTGGAGACTTCCCGCAGAGGCGTTGAACAATGCGATGGCAGTATGGATCTTTCTGTTGACAGGAGGCCAACTGAGTGTAGCGAGTCAAAGACAGCGTGCCAGCACCCTATAATTCTGATAACGTGTGCGGATTCTGAGCCTCATCATCGGGTGCGCAATCAAGAGAGAGATTCTTAGTTCGGGAAAGGTGAAGAATGGGGGGGAGTGACACAGTAACTGTCTCTCAGGCGAGGACACCACCCCGCGACACTTGGGGGGAATGGGGAAAAAGATAGAGTTAGAGTGGGAGGGGAGTAAAGAGCTTGGAGAACGTAGAAGAGACCGGGAGCACATAAGGCAGAAGTTCCTCGCCGTCAGTTCCAGGCTTGGTCAGCGTGGTTTAAAGGCGGTCGGCTAGCTGTGCGTCCTCGATGTAGTTGAGGGCTGCGCGCAGAGCAGAGCCCACGCGATGAGCCGATCTTACCGGGTGAAGAAGGTCGTCCACAGTAGCAGATGATAGTCCCAGCTGCCTGTAGGCACTCGCGAGCGCCTCGCGGTGCATGGAGAGGGCGGGGCAGGAGAGGAAGAGATGCGCCACGGTTTCCCTCTCTCCGCAGTCACTGCAGAAGGGCGAGAGTGCACCGCGGAGGCGATGGCGGCGCTCGGCAGGCCTGACGGAACCAGTCCGCAGTGCGAGGAGGAGGGAGCGCTCTTTCCTGGTGAGCGTGCTTTCCGATAGATAACGTGGTGGATAGCCGGCAGCCGCGCGCTCGTCGGGGTGGTTGCGGACGAACCTTCGGCGCGCTGAGTCCACGGAGTCCGCGCACGTTGTCAGTGGAGCCGCTGGGTCGTGTGCTGCCTTTGCCAGGTCATCTGCAGCCTCGTTCCCTGCGATACCGACGTGCGAAGGAATCCATTGGAGGGCCATGTCGCATCTGTGTTCGCGTAGGCTGTGGAGTGACCACGCGACAAGTTGTGCGATGTTGGGGGGGGCGCGGTCCTTCTTGGTGAGTTGGCGGAGGGCAGACCTCGAGTCCGTGAAGATTGCCGCGTGTGAGACTTGCGGCGATTCACGGATGAGGTCGGCAGCAAGGTGGATGCCTAGCAACTCGGCGGTGGTGGAGGAGGCGCGGTAGGGAAGCCGGCATTGGCGCTTCAATGCCAGCTGTGGTGCCGTGCAGGCAGCGGCCGCAGAGTGGTCCTGTAGCA
This sequence comes from Rhipicephalus appendiculatus, assembly GCA_030522465.1. Taxonomy (NCBI): domain Eukaryota; kingdom Metazoa; phylum Arthropoda; class Arachnida; order Ixodida; family Ixodidae; genus Rhipicephalus; species Rhipicephalus appendiculatus. The sequence goes on from JALIZH010020234.1 coordinate 112,702, forward strand.
CGGAGGCGTCAGTAAAGAACTGCGTCCTACCGGCAAGGTCCTGGTCCATCCTGGTGGCGGCTTCCTGGGAGATGGCACAGGCTGGTGTGTTCCGCTTCGAGCGTATACATGGGAGCTCGAAGCCGATGGGGAGCGGCACTCTTAGGTGAGGTGGCGGCCACGGGGGGATCTCGTGTGCAGAGTCCACAAGGCTTGTCCAGACGATGGCAGTGGGAGAGGACAACGAGAGAGGGCGTCAGCATCTTGGTGTTTTTTCCCCGATTTGTAAACAACGTCAAATGTGTGCTCTTGCAACAGGAGCACCCAGCGGCCGAGGCGTGCGGACAAATTCTTTAGTGACGACAACCAGCATAATGCGTGGTGGTCTGTAATACGGTAAACTGACGTCCGTAAAGATATGGGCGGAATTTCTGTACGGCCCAAACTACAGCCAAGCGCTCCTGTTCTGTGACTGAGTAATATCGTTCAGCATTCGTAAGTGCACAGCTGGCGTAGGCTGCGACTCTCTCTCGGCCTGTTGTGTCACGCTGCAGGAGGACGGCACCGATGCCATGGCCGCTAGCGTCGGTGTGCAGGCAGGTAGGGGCATGCTCATCGAAGTGGCAGAGAACGGGGTCAGATGTCAGCGCCGCCTTCGAGGGTGTCAAAAGCGATGTCGCAATCGGTTGTCCAAGTGAAGGCTGTGCCCGACGTCAGCAGCTTGTGCAGTGGCGACGCGATAGAGGCGAAGTCGCGGATGAAACGGCGAAAGTAAGACGCCAGGCCCGGAAAACATCGTAATTGCTTTTGATTTTCAGGACGAGGGAAGAGTGTCACAGCAGTTACCTTGTCAGGATCTGGGCGAACACCATCTTTACTAACAAGGTGGCCCAACACTGTGATGTTCTTTTTGGCGAAATGACACTTTTAGATGCGAAGCATCGTATGGCGGGGGCTTTTCCGTCCCTCCCGCGTCCGGTTACTTTGATGAAGTAGGGAAGCACCCACTATGTGAACCAGAACACTGTAGTACAATAAGGCCGTCAACCACCACCACAGTCACCAGAGTCATGGTCGAGAGCACATATGGGAGTGACTACCGTATTCAAAGTGCTACTTTGCCTATAGCTTCTAAATAAAATTGAAGCATTAATTAATACATCAATGCTTCTAGTGACGCATTAAAATTAAACAACGTTGAACCGAGCACCACACATACTGCTAAATATGTGATGAAACAAACAAACAACTTATCACAGCAAGTGCCTTCGCACAAAAGGCAGCTAAACAACAGTGCTGAATCAATTTACAGATCAATTTACAACGACACAACTGCCTCTGTTGTTATACATGCACGCGTGTGCATGTATAACATGCAAGCTGAAGGCAGCCGCATAGTCCCTTCCTTCAGTTAATACAACACAAATACAGGAACTGATGACCCTTCGCTGTTTGAACGTTTCCTTCCTTTGGAGTTTTCCCGTCGATGCTCAATATTCGAAAATTATTCGAAAAATATTCGGTATTTTGAATACGCGCTATTCGATTCAAGTACCGAATCAAATATAATGCTTTTTGATTCGTTATTCGAAATTTTTGAATATTCGCACGCCCCTTTATCAGCCGTGCCTCATTGGCGTCTCCAGATTCATGTATGCTCCTGCGCTTCATTAAGGTTCATCTAAATCTGATGACACGCACGTTTTAGCACTGTGCCCTCATCCAAGTGTGGCCGCCGTGGCCGCGAAGCGCACCCGCGTCCTCGAACTTAGCACTCCTGCATATAATTCGCTAAGCAGCCACGGCGGGACATTCATGCTCTGTGTGTGTACTAACACCAAGACAGTGCCCTGCAGGCACCATTGATGCTGCTGGCTGCCAGGAGAGACAGTGGCGCCGCTGTCCAAGTGGGCAGGAACCCCGTCAAGATGCTGTTGTGTTGTCTTTGAAAGGTGAAAGCCACACCCCAGAGTCGTGGGAGTCCCTCTTGCGTGCCTCCGAGCCAGAAGACCAACGCCGGCTCACCCAGCGCGCGGTGGAGGCTGCGGTATCCCAAGGGATCCCCGCCGACCTCCTCTGAAATAGCGCAACCAGT